>JASDQU010208357.1:5310-22790 GCA_032191745.1 Picea mariana | reverse complement strand
GAGAGATCTAAATCCTCCAAGCCTTGTAAATCAAATATCATCCTTTGCCTTTTGGTTACTACCCCTTCTTTCTGCTACGATTCTCTTCTAACTATGTCCCTCCTCTTTGTGCTCAAGAAAAAGTTTGAAGGAGGCATCTCTTCAAGTGGGATCGGGGTAAGATCGCTTGCAAAAATAACTTTGGAACCAGGAGTTATGAAACTTGACTACAGAGGGGTTAGTGATGAAATAGGACAAACTATCTCTCTGAACTGTTTTCCTTCTGTTATTTTTGAGGTATCGGTAGGGGTGATTGGTGATGAAGAAGGTGCCATTTTTTTTTTGTTTCAAAAGCATTTCAGATTGAACCTTTTTCTTCGGCCCTATATATCCTACCCACGAGGCTTCTAATTCTTGTGTAGACACTTTGAGATTCTTTGGAATTTCCTCAGTATTTTGTTTACGAGAAGACTTTGGTTCAAAACCTGGAGGTATGAATCCCTGCATTGGAGGGGTGGTTATCAATTCTCCCAGTAGTATCTTGGGAAAACTACTTTGTCTGTGCCTTTGGAAAGTGAAGAAATTGTCCTGTTGGTTAGCGGATAACGTCTGAACTCTACCTTGTACCTCCTCATAAGATCTGATTCCCCTGCATATATCGTCATATGGGGAATCTTCATGCATATATATTTTCATATTTCATTTACCTAGGTGCTTCTCCATGATCTGGTATGGATCATGTCTACCAATTTGACATCCTCTAAAGCTGCAGCCTCTACTTTGGAATGGCCAAAATTCAACAAGGAAAACCTTCCAACCTGTAGAGGAAAGGCTGGCCAGAATTTCTTCTGAGTTGCTTTTAGCTCTTTTTCAATGCCTCCTGTTACCATCTGGTAAGCCACTTCTCTGCACGCTAGTCTGTCGAACAGAAACTTTAGGAGAGCATGAGGGGAAACCGAGCATCCAAAAACCCTGATATAGGAGAAATTTTCTTCAATGAACCAATCTGCAACTTGTTTAAGGTTTCCCATAATTTGATCTGAAATTCGAGGAGGTGGATGACCATATAGTGTTTGATGAACATGGATCACTACATTATGGAATATTTCATAAAAGAAATCTTTGTCTTTTCCTCCCATAGTTTGGAATGATAAAAATGGATAGGTTCGGCACTAGTCGGGTTCCAACTCCAATTAATCAATGGAAATGGAGTCATAAAACAGATGGCATCCATGACATACATAGACATATAAAAGGGGGCAGGTTGACCTTTTGACTTCTCCATTTGATACTCAGTAATTTCCTTGGCTAGGTTATCGGACAACATCTTAGCCCAGTCGAAAGTGAAACCCTTGACTACCTCATGCATCATTGATATCCATTCCACTGGGAAATGAGTAGGGATTTTCTTTCCGAATATTTTACATAGCATCATGGCTACATAGATAATATACTCATTTAATGACATGGAGGAATAAAAACCATGGGAGTCAGCTCTGAATTTCGCTGGAATTCCCCACCAGGTTTTAACTATATCTAGGTAGCTTCGGTCAAATTGCACACATTCTTTTTGTTCAAACTCCATCATGAACACAACATTAAAAATATATTTTGGATCAGAGGATATCTTGTACATTACTTGGAGGTGTTCCAGCCTGAAAGAGCCAACAACGAACTTTTGGTGGTTGATGATGCTCCTAGTCTGCACATCGGTGATTTCTAGACCCCAGCTTATCATGTCATTATATGGCATGAGCTTCAATCGTGTAACTATTTTATGAAGATCAGAATCTGCTATAATTCTGAGTTTGGTTCCTTGAGTGTTGTTCTTTTCATCTCCAGAATCGTCTGGGTAATTTATAACTTCGTTCTTCAATATTTCAAAAATCTACGTCCAGGATCTGATTGAATCTACAACATGTGGCGTAGTATCAGACAAAACATCGACGTTCGGATTCGAACCTTCACCGGCATCATCATTCTTCTTCGACATTTTCCTAGGTGCCATGATGTTAGAAATAGAACGCGAATACTTGTTGTAGGGGAGAATGCGTAAGCTTTCCTTTGATAAAACTCACTACTTTGTTGAAGGTAACAATGAAATTCAAAATAGAACATCTTTATTTATGCTCATCTTGCATTAATTCGAGTATGATTTTACGGATGATGAATTTATTGGTTTTAATGAGGAAAGTAGATCTGGTGATACACACTCTATGCTGAAAATCATTTCATTTGATCCATAATAAATGTTACTAAATATCGGAGATTCCCGATCGAGAGTTTTGGATGGAACAAAATTGAAATATCCTGAAAGCGAATGCACGAAATATTGATTTACACTGTTAATTTTATTTTAAGAAGTTAATTAATCATGTTTAAAACTCAACGCTTTCGGGGACTCGGGTTTTAGGATTTTTTATATGTGATGAATGTAAAACCCCCGATTCCTGAAATGCGAAATGATTAATTTCTTTGACTTAGTTTGATTTAATTAATTGGGATTTAGTCTTTCGGAATTTTACCGTTCATCTTTCGGGTACCGGGATTTTGAAAGTTAAGATATAACGAAATATCCGAAACACGAAAATCCAAAGCAACTTTCAGTGGTTTGAATCATTAATCATTTGGCGGCTCCACAAATCTGAAATATTTAAGATCATTTGATCATACAAAAAACTTTATCAACGGTGAGATTCAAACGCACATTGTCCTTATTTAAGCGAAAAAATAAATCTATTAAAGTTTAAAGTTTAGAAAAGTATGTGTTCCAATATAGGCTCCATATAGGGATCATGTATCCCTGCGAGATGTCGAAGAATAGTATACCAAGTGCCTTTATTGGGTAAATGGAGTCATTATTACATTTATGTGAAACACCTTTTGAAAAAGGACACACAAAAGGATTTAGGATTTCATCATTATCTCTGAAAACTTTCAAAACTTAATCGTTCACTGATCTCGAGTTTTAGTCTTATCAATGGCTTCCTTTTCTTAAAGATGACTTCAGATTTGCTTAAGATAATCAAAACAACCTTAAACGTTCTACCAAGCTTTGCTCGATTTTGCTCGCATCAAGGTAAAGTAATTTCAATGTTTTTAGTCAAGGAGTCTCGTGTTATCTTAGAATATAGATCTAGTCGAAAAGAGAACTAGTTACCATATTACATTATAATTCATATATAATAGCCTTACAGATATCATAGACATTGCTTCACTGCCAGCGAGCCTGTTCAGTACCCCGGTGAAGTTATCTAATTTCCCACATTGAATTTCCTTTCACCATCTGTCCTATATATATATATATTAAAACATGGATGATATATGTTCATAATTTAGCAACAGAGGCCTGTCAACTCACTTTGATTACTCTAGACTAATCCTCCTTTGACCTTCAAAACACCTTCGCCTACAGAGAAGTTCTCAATGGGGATTTTTTATTTTCCAGGGACTTTCCTTGAGTGAAACTGATCAGTTTAAACTTGTTAGAAGGGATAAGATTGTTAGGATTAACCTGGACATACTTTTTGTTCAGTTAAAGTTAGAAGAATTGTAAGAAATTTTTCCTATTCTTGTTTTGAATATTTGTTTATGAGTTTTCAAATTTAAGGTGCGACCCTTTTTCCTCTATGAAGACCATGGGATGGTATCAGGAATCATGTGAAAATACATCTTGAAAATGAGTAGGATATCAGAATGAGGGTTCCGATGTTCTGTTGTAAGCATGGTCACCCTTGTGCAAACTCTTTACTCAATCCTTGAAACTTTTTCTTTAAGGTATTCTCATTGCTTATTTTTTGTTATAAGTTTTATTTCATTTTTATTTTATTCAAAGAAAATTCTTGATAATCGAAATGTAATTTTTCATTCCTCTGGTTATATATTAGGTGACAATATTTATACATATGAGACCTCAGTCATACTAAGTGATATCTCTTTGAAAATTTAAAAGGGCGGAAGCTCATACCTTAGATTTACTATTATATTTTCAACCAAGTAAACTATTTATTTATCACCTTGTTTCGAGAGAAAGCCAACGTTCTGATATGTGAAGGTTGATTTATGATATCTCTTTTCTCTCAGCTATTGACAATTATCCTACATGAAAATAACATGAAGAGTGTCAGGAACTTACGTAGACCAAAACTCTATGTGTTACTTATTTTTATATTTTTGTTTTTATGAAATAAACTAAATTGGTTTTATTTACAATGAAAGTAAAAAATTACCGAAAAAATAAAAATTGTGAATCAAAAAACAAAGAAATCAAACCGGTATATATAGTGAGAGTTTGGAAACTGATTACTACATAAAATCCTTCAGGTAACGCCCATTGATAGGGGCGTTAAGGATTTTNTTTTCTAACAAAAATAAATTCTTCCCTTCAGAAGATGTTATTTTGAAAGGTCCACACCACATATGGTCAAATTTACCATGCTTTCCTGAATCTTCCTTCCTAGCATCCCATTTTATAACTAGGTCACCAGGGAGGAATTCCCGATCTTTAGCTTTTTGGTCAAACAGGGATTTCATGTTATCCTGATACTTCTATATTTTTTCATCCACTTCAGCCCTATTTTGTTGGACTTCAATCAATTGATTTACTCTTTTGGTGACGTGATTTAGCTCCTCCCTTTTGTCTTTCCAGAGTTTCATTACAGGCAGACCTATGTTTATGGGTAATACCACATCAATCCCGTACACCATTTGAAAAAGAGATATCTCGATCGATTTATTAGTGCCTATCAGATTCGCCCACAAAGCATATTTCAAATGCACATGTCAGGCTTTCTTATTTTCATTCAACACTTTCTTAATTATCGTGATCAAGATTTTATTTGATGATTCAACTAATCCATTGCCTTGAGGATAGTACGTTGTTGAATGGCCTAGTACAATATTGTACTTATGGAAAAAACTGACTATCGTCATAGATTTAAATGCCTAGGCATTATCTGTAACTATCTTTCGAGGACATCCAAATCTAGATAAAATGTTTTCCTCCAAGAAATTTATCACCATCGAATCTGTAGCGTTTCTGTTCAGAATGGATTCTACCCATTTAGTGAAATAATCCGTAGCAGTTAGGATCCTTTTGTGTTGCGCGCTATAGTGTGGATTGATTTCACCGATAAAATCTAGCCCCGATTTTTGAAACGGGGATTCAATTTTAACTGGGACCAAAAGTAATTCGGGAAACTTTTGTTTGCCTGAAAATAGTTGGCAGGGGTTACAAGCTCTGCGGCAAATAATTTAGGCCAATAATATCCTTCTCTCAGGATTTTATAGGTCATTTCTCATGCATGATGTCCTCCACACACTCCTTCGTGAAATTCATTTATGACTCTCTCTATTTCAGATTCCCCCAAACAGCTTAGTAAAAAGCTTAGAGGATCCTTCCAATATAATTGGCTATCCATGATACAATAATTTATTGCGTGCAACTTCAATGTCCTAGCTTTGGAAGGAGTCATCTTGCATGGGAACTACAGAGTTAGAAGGTAAGAGACTATATCTTTGTACCAAGTTGAAGAAGAGAACTTCTCCTAGATTTGAGTTGTAGGCATTTGATCGTCAAATTCTCCTATATCTGGAATTTGTTCGCAAGCTTACAGATGGTTTATTCCAAGCGCTCTGAAATTAGATTCGTCTAGTAGCTTAGCCAAACCCTTTCATTTGACGAGATTTGTTGGTTTCACCTCTAGATCAAATTCTTGAATTTTAGCAAGCCATCGGCCCCTCCTTCCATCACTATTTGTTTGAACCAATATATCTTTAACGAAACTGATGGGTACATATGCAATTATTTTAGAATGTAGTACATAGGCCCTGAAAGCCTTTAGGGATTTCACCATTGCATATGCTTGATTTTCCAGTATATCATATCTCAACTCCACATCTCTAAGGATTTTACTGAAGAATGCTATTGTTTGTTTGAACCCTTCTTCGTTCTTCTGTAGGGGTACTGTTGCAATGGTGTGTTCAGATGCGAATGAGAAAATTAAGAATTATTTCAGATAATCTGGGCTTGCCAACACTGGTGCTTCACCTATAACCTTCTTGATGCATTCAAATGGCGCTTTGTCTTCGGTCATCCATTTGACCTTGTTGTCCTTCTTAAGCGTATCTGTAATCAATTTTACAATTTCAGCGAAGTTTGGGATGAATCTTCTTAAAAAATTATTTTTTCCTAAAAATGACTGAATCGCTTTTCTATTTCTAGGAATATTGATAGTATCTATAGCTTCAACCTTTTTCAGGTTGATTTTAATTCCATCTTGAGATACTATGTGGCCCAAGAGTTTGCCTTCTTTCATTTCAAAGTGATATTTCTTGGGATATAAAGAAAAACCAAATTTTTGATATTTCTCAAACGTCTCTTTGAGGTGTACCAAGTGTTCTGCATCAGATTTAGAAAATATAGTTAGATCATCAAGTTAGATGACAACGAACTTATCTCTTTCGTTGACAAAGGAAATGTCCATAGCTCTTTGGAAAGTGGCACCTGCGTTCATCAAACCAAATGGAATTTTTTCATACATAAAGGTACCCCATGGGGTGGTGAACACAGTTTTTTATCTATCATCCTCGTGGACTACAATTTGATTCTAGCCCAAAAATCCATCAATCATAGACATTCTATTTTATCCGACCAATTTTTCCAATACATGATCCATTTTAGGTAATGGATAATTATCTTTGAGGGATGATTTGTTTAAATTTCTAAAGTCTACACAGAGTCTGATTTCACCGTTTTTCTTTCTTACTAGGACTAGATTGGATACCCATTCGGAGAATCTGAGTGGAACAATGATTTTAGCATCCAGGAGCTTCTTTACCTCCTTTTCTATCATAGACAATAGTATGGGATTTTTTTGTCTGAGCTTCTTCCTGAACGGTTTAACACCCTTCTTTAGAGGAATTTTGTGTTCGATTGCGATGGTATCATAAGTTCTTAATTCATCATAGGACCAGGCAAAAACGTCCTTGTACTATTTGAGAAATTTGGCATTTTTTTTTTTTTATTTCAATAGGAAGGTATTTAGATATTTTTACCAGCTTAGGAGTTTCCTTGGTGCCTATATCATAGTCTTCAACCTCTTCTGGCTAAGGCTACAAAGTAGATTTTAAGGGAATATCATCACGATCGAATAATCTCTCCAGAGGAATCAAACCTTTAGGGATCTAATTATTCTTTAGTACCAACATGCGGTGATTAGTGATCTTATCTCGAAACTCTTGAGGATCTTCACCTTCCTGCATAATTCAAGTAGGATCATTTTGATTTTCCTGATCAATATGTGTTTCAGCAAATTCGTCCACCATTTCTAAGAATTATCTGATTTTCTCATCATCTTCGAATACCTGCCAGTGTTGGATATTGATTGGTATTGATGTTCTGTGCCTCATTTCTATATGATAATTTAGTTTGAGGATAGTAGGAGGTACAAACTTCACAGTGGCTTTGGCCAAGGAATCCTCCTGTTGATTTTCCATTCTAGGGATGTGGTGGATATTAAATAATGAGAAACAATTCTCAATAAGATCCCAGGCACAATTTCTGTAGGATCTCAAAATTGGGTGTTTGGACTAATACTGTTTCTTTATCTGTTTTACGATCAATTCTACATCACCATAAACTATCAGGTTTTCAATTTTCAGCTTCCTAACAGCCTCTAATCCCAAGACTAGGGCTTCATATTCACATACATTGTTGTTGTAATCGATATCCCACTGTAATCTATAAGAGAAGGGAATAATAAACTCATCCCCAGGTGCCACAAACAACACTCCAGCTCCTAGTCCTTTACATGATGAAGCACCATCGAAATACATTTTCCAAACTCCAATCTTATTTACATTTTTATTTGTTTTTTCTATTTTTGTTATTTTTCTGTATAATTTTCTTCTATACATTCTTCTAAATCATAATCAATCGATAGTATACAATTTCCTAAATCTTGATTTGTGACATAAACAGGGTAATTATCGGATTCAGTGGATCACTTACTTTATATGCCAACCTTGTTTCTCTATACAGGTGGGTGAACTGTTTGCCGAAGATTGGGATTTTAGCGTATGTCATGTCGAGTTGAAGGGATCCTCCAAGTTTGGTGCCCCAAGACTTGGACAACAACATGTAATACTTTGGAGGGATATCAGCAACAACCACATCCATCATAATACGTTTTATAGGGATCTATGCCATACCAACCACTAAATCTTTAATCATACCTATACATTTAACTTTTCTCGAATGAAAACAATACAGGTATTCATACGGTCTGGTGACTTCGATACTAAGTATATCCATAATAGCTTTAGGCATCACATTATGGGAAGCTCTAGAATCCAACATGCAGTTATGGAGCAAATGATCATGCATAGTTAGCATAATGTAGAAGGGAGCGACAGTATCTCTGGCACCTTCAAAGCGCGGACCAAATATTATATTCGATTTATCATCTTCTAAATTTATAACATTGGCCTAATTTTCAATATCCAGAAAATTTATCATTTTAACAATTTGTTTTCTATATGTAGGGTTCTTTTCCAGTTCGACCAGAGTTACAGGAATCTTGATCTTATTAATCTCACTTTCTAGATTAAAACTTCATGTTGTCTTATCGGCTTCTTTGGTTTGGATTTCTATCTCCCCCTTTTTTTTTTATTGGTATGTGTTTCTTTAGTTTCAACTGTTTTTATTTCGATAGTCTGTGTTTCGACTACTTTTGTTTTGACAGTCGGTGAGTCAGTCGCTTTTAATTTGGCATTCTACATTTCAGCTTCTTTTATTTTGGTAGTCTATGTTTCAGCTGCTAGTTGAGCTGCCTCATTTCTTTACTTCTTGACAAGATTTTCTTCAGTTGGGCAGTTGTGATACTTATATCACTAGACCTTAGATTATACTTCTATTGGAGCTCGACCATTATATTATCGATGATTCCTTGATAAGCATAATCTTTTATGATATTTACGCTATCATCATTACTAGACCGGTATTCTGCGTTTAAAGACCTTTCATAATATTTCCTCATCGAATGAGGTTGTTGACAATCATCGCCAATATTATTCATATCTTCCTCTAACTCCTCAAAGTTTTACATATCTTCTCCTCCTATAAAATTTTCATTTTTAAAGGGAGTCTCAATCTTTTGGTCCTCATTTTTTATTTGTCTTTGTTGTATTTGAGGGTTAGGATTTCTTCTAAAATATTTTATTACAAACTAGTCCATTTTAGATTGATCCAGTTCCATCTTCGAAATTTTGTTTGATAGTTCTTTGATTCTTTTTTCCATATCATCCATATTATCTCCCGAGGACCTCCCAAATTCGGGGGGTCCTACTTGCTCTCTGAATCATCTGGTCTTTTTGTTTCCAGTTTCGATTTTGGTTTTTAATTTTTCATATGCCATCATATTTGACTCAATTTCCATAGAATCGTCTTGCATTCTAGTGAGTTCATCAACTCTCCTTTCCCTAAACAGTAGAGAAAAATCGGGCTTGAAAGCCCTGACGAAAGTTACTTTTGCTGCGGGTTAGGAAGGTTTGACCTCAAATGGGATCTTGTTATATAATTTATTAAATCTTTGAGTGAATTCAAGAAATGTTTCTGAATTTTTCTTTCTTAAAGCTCCAAACTCGGTCAAATAATATAGGTGATCTTTTCTCTCTCTCCATTGTCTAAGAAAGGCACTTTCTAACTCTTCATATGATCCTATTGAACCTGTCCGCAGTCCTCAGAACCAGGTTCTCACCTGTCCTTCGAACATTTGAACTAGGAGTCTTGAATAAACATATGCGTACTCAAGGTCAAAGATATCAACAAATTGGTCAAAGAAATTTATGTGCTCAGTCGCGGTTAAGTCTCCCTCTCCTATAAACTTTGGAAAGTTTTTCATATAGTTTTCAGGTAAATCATGGAGGGGAACTGGGTGGACCAAAGGAGCATATTTAGTAGCCACTTTAGCAAAAATTCTAGGAGTTGGGGTTGGCCCTTGACTACCTCCTCCTCCTCCTCTAGCAACATGTCCTCCTCCACCTCTGCCACGTCTGGCACCACCTCCTCTGACAGTAGCCATTGGTAATCTAGGGGATAAAACTTGGAGGTTATAAGGAGGGTTTTCAAAGACGTGTAGTGACCTTTCGGTTACTTTGGAATGAAGTGAAAGAGGTTCTGGGAACTGTTTGTCAGGAGACAAAAATTTGAAAAGGGGGGGAAATAAATATGATGGATAGGCTCTTCAGATTTGTAGGATATATAAATGAGAGAGCCAGTGGGGGTCGAATCAGAGTGGAGGGTATATTATTTAAAACTTTGGGAAGTGGGAAATTTTATTTCGGGAACGGATGAGATATCAATCGAAACAGGTATTGGGATGGGTCTTTTACCTTTATTAGAAAAGGAGGCAACTGAATTGGTTTTGACCTTTATCTTGGGTAAAACCAACTCGGGGTTTATGAATTCGGCTTCAATTCTATCAGTCAATGTTTCTCCAGAGTGGATTTGGGTGGAACCTTCTTGCGGAGTTAACTGCTCGAGTGAAACCTTAGCGATAGACTGTGTGGGTTTGGGTTGATAAACCTTACTTTTTCAAGTAGTGGTCTGCTTAAGGCATCCCCTTGGTTTTAAAAAAAATTCAGGGTCGGATACGGGCGTGGTCTGCTTATCATCCAGATTTTTTTTGGTATTCCTTCGACTGGATGTTAGTTTATTAGTGGTGGAGTTGCCAAGTGAAAATTAAAATTATCCTTAATACTGTATTCTATCTTTGTTCACTATCAAAGAAAGAAACTTACCATGTCGTTCTCCCAGGGAAAAATGACTTCGTCTCTCCGTCCCTAGCAACGATGCCAAAAATATGTTGTTTCTGAGTTTATACTTAAGGCTCAAAGTATAATGTCAGGAATCAGTAAATAAGGAAAGTTTTATTGTTTTCTTTTTCTACATCATTTATGTGATAAAAATTCCTTAAATTGAATTAACAATATAACAACTCAGAGGTTGTTTTCCATGTTTGAGTTAAAATTAAAAAGTATTGAATGTAATGAGAAAAAAACATAAAGCTATTAGACAAAGCAATGCATCAATTTTAGAAGAATCTTACTTTGTTACAAAAGAAGAAAATAGATCATATAACCTTTAATGAAGCATAAAATGTAGCAATCTAATTAACTCACAGGTCTTGTATTTGCTAACAGCAAATACAAAGGAAAATATATTTGCTATTAGATAACTAAATTAAATATAACCACAATAGATTTTGTACTAAATTATGATCGGGCATTCATTAAGGAAATATATAAAAAGATGTTGAGATATGGAAAGATAGAAGAACACATAACTCAAACTGGACGAAATGTGGAATCTATGGTTTGCACTTGTATTAATTCTCAATGAGGAGAGTTTTCTCAATTACATATGGAAAGAAGCAACCATTGTTCATTCTTTCAAATATGCATTTATACAAAGATTCACAACCCTAAGTGGTTGGAATCCCCTTAATTCTAAAAAGTAACAGTTACAAAATGAGAAAGGTGGAATGCTTCGTTTAGTTCTACTCTGTCTCTTTCTCGTGCTGGCATAGATGTTTTCCTTCCTTGTTTTCCAGCTCCGACATAAATAGTATCTAATCGTGACATGTATAGATTATGTGTACATGCTACTTCATTAGTTCTTTGAAGCATTGCGCTTTCCTCATCCAATACATTTGACACACCTTCTTACAAACTGTGCTATCAATCTGGAGGGTTCTGTCACATCCTTTGCCTAAAAAATATACCATTTCTTTTCCAATAGTGGCAATCTGTCCTCCATTATTTTTTCTTCTGCAGACATTGATTTTAGCTACAAATTAGGTTTCACTAGCCATCTATCTATATGAGCGATATCAACTTGTTTTAGCTGTGACATTTTAGCCTGAGATTCTTCTGAGATTGTTTTGATATCGATTTTATGTTTTTCTACATCAACTTGTCCCAGTACTTCGGAAAGATCACCTTTTCCGATGCCTGAAGACTCTTTATTCAGTGAGTGGAAAGCCTCTTCATAAGCCTCTTTGATTTCCTTAGCCATTCTTTTACTTTCGTCTATGTTGGCCTCCCAGGTCTTCAATAGTATGTCACCTCTGACCTGCTCTGAAACAGACAACCTGGGAACTATAGACATTTCTTCTCTAGATGATGACACAACAACCTCTTTAAAAGTGACCTGAGCTACAATAGCCTCTCTTTATTTGAAGAAAATATTATCCAATGATTCGTTCACCACCCGAAAATGATTTTGGATAATTTCCACCTTGTTCAAAAGGCTTTGTTCGCTATCTCCAACTTCTCACATACCTCCACTGCATGTGCTTGGAAAATGATTATATCTATAACCATGTTCTCAGTCAACTTCACCTTGGACTATAATTTCTTCACCGATTCACCTTGCTGAATGGCCCTCCCTTCGCTCGCCTGTATATTTCTTTGCATCCCCTCAAGACTGGATTTTAACTGTTGAATTTCTTGTTTATCACTAGCTCTAGCATGTTTGAGATCTTTGTTGACTTCACTCCTGACATTCTTCTCTATAGTCCTTATTTGATCCTGCAATTTTCTTATCAATAGATTTAGTTGTTTCAATTGCTCTTCAAGATTCTCGACCGACCATTAATTTTCCATAGCAAAGGTGCCTAATGAACCGGCCATATCCTTGGCAAGCTCTGAATCCTGCAAGCCTTGTCCATCAAATATCATCCTTTGCCTTTTGGTTACTACCCCTTCTTTCTGTTGCGATTCTCTTCTGACTATGGCCCTCCTCTTAGTGATAAAGAAAATTTTCAAAGTAGGCATCTCTTCAAGCGGGATTGGGGTAATATCTCTTGCAAAACTAACTTCAAAACTAGGAGTTCTAAAACTTGACTGCAGAGGGGTTAGTGCTGAAATAGGACTGCCTATCTCTATTAACCGTTTTCCTTCTGTCGTTTGTGAGGTATCAGTAGGGGTGATTGGTGATGAAGAAGGTACCATTTTTTTTGTTTCAGAAGTGTTTCAGATTGAACCTTTATCTTCGGCCCTATATATCCTTCCCACGAGGCTTCTAATTCTTGTGTAGACACTTCGATATTCTTTGGAATTTCCTCGGTAGTTTATTTACCAGCAGAATCTGCTTCAAAACCTGGAGGTATGGATCCCTGCACCGGAGGGGTGGTCATCAATTCTCCCTGTAGTATCTTGGGAAAACTACTTCATCCGTGCCTTTGGAAAGTGAAGAAACTGGCTTGTTGTTCAGGGGATAACGTCTGAACTCTACCTTGTACCTCCTCATAAGATCTGATTCCCCTGAATATATTGTCATATGGGGAATCTTTATGCATATATATTTTCATACTGCATTGATCTAGCTTCTTCTCCACGATATGGTATGGATCATGTCTTTTGAATTCAATGTCGACCAATTTGAAATCCTCTAAAGATGCACTCTCTACTTTGGAATGGCCAAAATTCAACAAGGAAAACCTTCCAACCTGTAGAGGAAAGGCTGGCCAGAATTTCTTCTGAGCTGCTTTTAGCTCTTTGCCAATGCCGCCTTTTATCATCTGGTAAGCCACTTCTTCGCACACTAGTCTGTCGGGCAGAAACTTTGGGAGAGCATTAGGGGAAACCGAGCATCCAAAAACCCTGATATAGGATAAATTTTCTTCAATGAACCAATCTGCAACTTGTTTAAGGTTTCCCATAATTTGATTTGAAATCTGAGGAGGTGGATGACCATATAGTGTTTGATGAATGGGGATCACTACATTATGGCATATTTCATAAACGAAATCTTTGGATTTTTCCTCCCATAGTTTGGAATGATAAAAATGGATAGGTTCAGCACTGGTCGGGTTCCAGCTCCAATTCATCAATGGAAATGGAGTCACAAAACAGATGGCATCCATGAAATATGCATACATATAAAAAGAGGCAGGTTGACCTTTTGACTTCTCCATTTGATACTCAGTAATTTCCTTGGCTAGGTTATCGGACAACATCTTAGCCCACTCGAAAGTGAAACCCTTGGCTACCTCATGCATGATTGATACCCATTCCATGGGAAATGAGTAGGGATTTTCTTTCCAAATATTTTACATAGCATCATGGATACATAGATCATTTACTCATTTAATGATGCGGTGGAATAAACATGATGGGAGTCATCTCTGAATTTCGTTGGAATTCCCCACCATCTTTTAACTATATCTGGGTGGCTTTGGTCAAATTGCACACATTCTTTTTGTTCAAACTCCATCATGAATGCAGCATTATAAATATATTTTGGATCAAGGGATAGCTTGTACATTACTTGGAGGTGTTCCAGCCTAAAAGAGCCAACAACGACCTTTTGGTGGTTGATGATGCTCCTAGTCTACACATCGGTGTTTTCCAGAACCTAGCTTATCATGTCATTATATGGCATGAGATTCGGTCGCATAGCTATTTTATGAAGCTTGGACTCTATGATAATTATGAGTTTGGTTCCTTGAGTGTCGTTATTTTCATCTCTAGAATCGTCTAGGCAATTTATAACTTCGTGCTCCAAGATTTCAAAAATCTACGTCCATGATCTGATTGAATCTATGGCATGTGGCATAGTATCAGATAGAACATCTGTGTTCGGATTCGAACCTTCACCACCATCATCATTATTCTTCGACGTTTTCTTGGGTTCCATGATGTTATAAATAGAATGTGAATACGTGTTACAGGGGAGAATGTGTAAGCTTCCCTTGGATAAAACTCACTACTTTGTTGAAGGTAACAATAAAATTCAAAATAGAACATATTTATTTACGCTCAGCTTGCATTAATTCGAGTATGCTTTTATGGATGATGAATTTATTGGTTTTAATGAGGAAAGTGCATATGTTGATATACACTCTACACTGAAAATCATTTCATTTGATCCATAATAAATGTTACTAAGTATCGACAATTCACGATCAAGAGTTTTGGATGGAACAAAATTGAAATATCCTGAAAGCGAATGCACAAAATATTGATTTACACTGTTAATTTCCTTTTAAGAAGTTAATTAATCATGTTTAAAACTCAACTCTTTCGGGGACCTGGGTTTCGGGATTTTTTATATGTGATGAATGTAAAACTCTCGATTCCTAAAATGCGAAATGATTAATTTCTTTGACTTAGTTTGATTTAATTAATCGGGATTTAGTCTTTCGACATTTTACCATTCATCTTTCGGGCACCGGGATTTTGAAAGTTAAGACATAATGAAATATCAGAAACGTGAAACTTCGAAGCAACTTTCAGCGGTTTGACTGATTAATCGTTTGGCAGCTCCACAAATCTGAAATATTTAAGATCATTCGATCATATGGAAAACTTTATCAACGATGAGATTCAAACACCCGTTGTCCTTATTTAAGCGAAAAAAGAAATTTATTAAAGTCTAAAGTTTAAAAAAATATGTGTTCCAACACTCCCCTTGTTAAATATTCATATTTACTAGGAGTCTCCAAGATGGATGTCTCAAAAATGTATCTTCTCTGATGTGGAGTAATCTTCCTCTTCGTCTATGAAGAAATCTTCCTTTTCATCCTCTTCCCAAAGTATGAAATTCCTTTCATCATCTTCTTGAATTATAACATCTTCCTCTTCATCGTATGCCTAAATTCTGACACCTTCCTCTTGGCCTATAGATTCATCATGATCTTGCGTTGTTGTAAATGTGGGACCTGGTCCTCATTCATTTGCTCTTCTTTTTTTTCATTTATTCTCCAAACCTTCATGTATCTTAAATAAAAATTTTCCTTCATGGGAGGATCTATCACACTTCTACAATTTTGAGCTATGTGTCCATAGTTGTGGCATTTGTAACATTCAATATTATGTGGAGCCACATAAGAATTTATTTCTTGAACATTTCTTCCATAAGCCCTACAATTTACAACTTTATGTCCAAAGTTAGTAGAAGTAAAAAAATGACCATAAAATAAACTTACATACCTGGGAGTGAATGATCTTCTTTGTGATGTAGTCCTTCTAAATTCTTGCCTTGGTTGATCATGATCTTTTCCTTGGTTGTTCCCTTAACAATGATTGAAGCTTCTTTGCTTCCTGATTGTAGACGGTCTTCTGTATTCATTTCTTTTTGATTCATGATTCCTTCCTTTGAGAAATTTTGCATAACTCTTTTGTCCTGTTCCTTTCGTCATGGATCTTTAATCTTCCTCAAAATGAACATTCTTGTATCTCAATGTCATGAATTCCTTTTCAAGATTTTAACTTCTTTTTCTTTCTTTATCATCTGGATTTGATTTACTTCTTTCATTCTCTTTCCTTCTTCAAGTTGGGTTTTCAAGGAGATGATTTCTTCTTTGAATGATTTAATTTTCTTCCTTTATTTCTTCAACTCAATTAAAGCACTGATTAATTCTTCTTCGATATCCACTTCACCTTATTCTTTGTCACTTTCAAGAGTTATTATCTTAGTTTTCATATTCATAAAGAGTACCTTTTCAGAGTCACTATCGCTTTCATCATCTTCATAAGAGCAAGAACTATCTTCTCTTGAGTAGATATTTTTCTTGAAGCCTTTACTTTTATCTCCTTTCATGTTTCCCTTTTGATATTTCTTTTCTTTCTTGGGATCTTCTTCTTCATCACTATCTGGTTTCTTAGCATAAGGACATTTATTTGCAAAATGACCAATTTTGCCACAATTCAAACATTTTAAGGGAAGCATATCTTTTTACTTGCCAGTTCCTTTCCTTAACTTCCTTATGAAGTTAGCCATCTCTTCATCTTTATCAGAATCATCATTACAACTGTAATTTGGATTTGACTCTATCCTTTTCTTCTTATTTGTCTTCTTGGATTCTTTGAAAGTTGCTTCTTTCTTGGATGTATTTTCCTGTGTTGTTCTCATTTCATAAGATGTAAATATTCCATGTAGCTCGTCCATGGTTATCATACCCAAATCATCTCTTTCTTATAGTATTGAAATATTAGGATCAAATCTCATTGGAAGAGATATTAGTACCTTTTTAACAATCATATATTCATCAACTTCTTCTCCCAATCCTTTAATAACATTCATTGTTTCATCAACTCGTAAAAAGTAAGTTGTGATGTCTTCATATTCCTTCAATTTGAACTATTCAAATTGACCTTTGTAATTCTGAAGCTTGGATTCTTTGACTTTGGCATCTTCTTCATAAACATTATGAAGTTTGTCCCAAATTTCCTTTGTAGAATCACAATGAACAACCTTGACATATATCAACTAGACTGTTCAGGATATCTTTTTTATCCCTTGAATTGTTTTGACTGAGTTTATTTCCATCGTTATCTGTTGCTGGAGTGGTAGGCTCTTTGTATCCATATACTATTTATTTCCAAACATAAAATCCCTATTCTTATACATACATTTTCATTATTTTGCTCCAGAAGGCATAGTTTTTTCCATCAAATTTTGGTATTTCATTCTTATATGAATTGTTTCTCTCCAT
>JASDQU010208356.1:0-28358 GCA_032191745.1 Picea mariana | reverse complement strand
TTCATTTCCCCCAATGTTATTGTAATAAATATTTCTGCCATCTAGTCATTTCATACCTACTCCTTCTCTCCTTATCTCCTTAAACAATACTTTCATTATTATATTCGGCAGGTATGTGCTACCTAGTAGCCTTGTTTATTTCAAGAGGTATTTTATCCTTTCTCTTGTAGTTTTTGTTCTATGGATGTGATGGTTTGCTATGTTGTTAGAATACTATAGTTGCCATGTTTGTGTTGAGACATTGTTCATAATTTGGAGCTTTCTCCTTGTTTTAAGGATGTTATGGTTTGCTATGTTGCTAGAATACTATAGTTGTCATGTTTGTGTTTGAGACATTTTTCATAATTTGCAGCGTAATAGTTTGGGACATCGTTATGTTGCTAGACTATTATAGTTGTCATGTTTGTGTTTGAGTTTGAGACATTGTTCATACTTTGTAGCATAATAGTTTGGGACATCGTTATGTTGAGCTTGTAATCTTTTTGTTAATTTTTTTTAAATTTTTGAGTGAAGATGTGGTTTAAATATATATTAATAAGATGTTTAATATTATGTTGATTTTGTATATATTTGAATTATGATGTAATTTAAACTTGTATCAATAAGATGTTTTGATATTGGAGTTTATGTTAGTTGTTATTGTTGAGCTCAATTTTTATGATATTGTTTGAAAAATAAGCAAATACCTTTTTCACCACCTCATAACTCAACTAGAAGGTGTTTTCCACAATGACTATCTATGATTTAATGGAATCACTTTTATGCAACCTTTCCATATGTGCATACTTCACAAAGGTAAGTACCCTTATTATTTCATATATATGTTTCTGTTGTGAAGTGTGATGGGCTCTTGAATTGGCTCATCTTGTTCATCATGTATAGCCATGTATCTCTCTAAATTTGTGAGTTTTGGTCATTCTTGAGCTTAATAATTACTGAACTAACCAATTTTGTAGAAATTGATAGTTTGTTGATTAATTACTTACAATGGTTAATTTTGGTGGTATTTTATGAGTTGTTATATGCATATGCTCAGTTTTCCTTCATACTAATGAGTAGGGGATAATGATGTGTTTGCTAATGAGTTTTTTATTTTTTTAGCCTTGATCGCTACTGTTGTAGAAAGATTGTTTTGATTGTTTTCTTGAACATTCATTGTCTGCCACTAACACTAGTCTTAGTTACATCAAAGAGAGAGGTCAAGCAAGTGACAACATCCTTCTATTCCAAATCCCATATGCTCTCACTGGTTTAAAAATGGAGTCAACTTTATAGCTAACAGAAAATTAGGGAACATAGGGTTGACTTCCCCCTACGACCCAAACATGGAAACAAGAGGGGCTACATAAGCCTACATTCCACAACTCTCTAGCCTGAGAAGATGGGCAATGGCCATGCACTCCATAGCAACCCATTAAGATAGTCAACCAAGAGGAAGAGTGGCTCTGCGAACTCTCAAACAAACTATCTCTTCCAACATCAAAGGAGGATTGTGTACCCTAGAATCTCATTCCTCAACAACTTGTCATAACTAATGAAGAGGAAGTTAGCAATTTGAGGGGTAAGAGTATTAGTATAGAGCTTGGAGTTCCTCAATAATGATGAGTAATCCAAGGCCTATTTAGTATAAATATGCTCATCTACATCTTGAGTTAGGGTAAATAGTGGTATATTTTGATGTTGCATATGTCCAAGTTAGAGGGAGACATAGTTGAGTTTGTAATTGAAGTTCGTTGACGAAATAAGATTGATATTATTTTGAGATAATATAAGCTCTTTAATAAGGGATTTACTAGCCCTCTTCAACCAGGGCCCACTTGAAGAGGTTGTCAGTGAATGCACCTTTGTATGTGTCTTTACATTTGCATTTGTATTTCATTGTTGTTGCCTTCAATTTTGTAGTTCAAATGTTTATGTTATTATGATTATCCTTTTTTCAGCATACTAAGAACCTGTGGTTGGAAAGAGAAACTATTGTTTTGTTCTGTGTACTATAGATTAAGTTTATTTCCAAATCATTGAATTTACTCTTCAGTAATTAGTTTCTTTTCTATAACAATGAGTTCTGAATAATTTATTTTACTTTCAACATTATAGTTTCGGTTTCCAAGAGTTATAGGATTTTGTAGCACCAACCAATAAGATAAAGGTATTTTATGACTTTCTATTGCAGAACACTAGAACACATGTCATAGTGATACAACTCACAGACCTGTAGCAATTCTAACACCTACAAGACTATGCTTTGCACTCAGATTGCACAACGGAACTCATATTCAAACACGCAACAGACAATTCATTTATTGTTGTTAAGACTAAAATAGAAGAATTTTAATTACAACCACAAGAACACAAACAGGATGTGAATCCTTTCTTTTATTATTGATTTCAAAATGCCCCTTATTACAATGTAATCTAGAAATACGTCTTTCCTCACCAAACTAGAACTGATTATTGTGTTGTTCTTCTACATATTATACTATCTCTTCTCGATCTCGTTCTTGGTGGTTGTTTTAGTCACTTCAAATCGACCTGAGGGAAACCTTCCTTTCTTCAAGATCGAATCAACCTTGACATCTTCCTTCCCCCTTCTTTGTATGTTGTTTATGTCAATTGATTTGTTTCCCCTTCCGTTGGGAAGATGAATAGTCATGATTGTTCATTGCCCAGACGTTTTCCAATTCAGTTTTGTTTCCTCTTCCTTCACCAATGATTTCCACTTGGCACTTAATCTCCATGAGCTAGGCGGACTGAATTTGGAATCAACACATTGAGTTGTAGGATAAAATTTCAAGCACAAATTCTGTAGCATGGGATTGCAGTGAGTTGCAGCACCAATCCTATAGCGTGGAGTTGCAATATAGGAGTTGCAATGAGTTTCAACACCAATCTTGTAGCGTGGAGTCGCAACATAGGAGTTGCAGCGAGTTGTAGCACCAATCTTGTAGTGTGGAGTTGCAGCACTGTCAATTATAATGAGTAAAAACACGTGATGTCGAGTAGAGTTGCAACCATCCTTATCATCCTAAATTAACTTGTACAGAATTGAAATGTTTTTGGATGATGCAGATTGCCTAGAACCAAATATGCTCCTGCATCATACACCCTTGGTAAGAAAAAAATGAGCTCCCTGCTCATGTGGTCGTTGTTCTAGAGGATGAAGAGATTCACAGGTGCCTTAGTTCTTCTTTGGAAACCCACGATGCATCCTCTGATCCTTTGCTTTCCCATTTGACTAAATATTCTAGATATTCCTTGTTGCGAGTTTTTCTACCAATACTTGTGGCCAAAATTTCTTCCACTTCCTAAGCTCACTTGACTGGTATTGGTTCCCATCCGTCCAAAGTACTTTCATCATCACCGTTTTCTCCTTCATGGAACTCATACAGATCAACAACATTGAATGTTGGAGATGTATCGAACTTGTCCAGAAGTTCCAACTGATAAGCATTATCAACAATTTTCTTCAAGATTTTGCACGGTCCTATTATTTTTTTATACTTAAGTTTGTTATAAGTATCTCTAGGAAATCGTTCCTTTCTCAAGTGAGCCATGACTAACTCACCTTCTTTAAATAGTTTTTGTCTTCATTGCAGGTTTGTCCTCTATTTATACTTGTTATTTCTTTCTTGTAGTTTCTGCTTCACTTGCTTATGCAATTCTTGCATAATTTCTACAAAATCATTGGCATCAAGACTCCTTTTATCTCCTAGATCCGGTAAATAATCCAAATCTACCACCCCTTTAGGTGACCTGACATAAACAATTTGGAATGGGCTCTTCCCTGTAGATATTTTCACTAAATCGTTGTAAGCGAATTTAGCTTGTGCCAAAACTGAATCCCACTGTCTAGGATTTTCGCCATTCAAACTTCTTAATAAGCTTCCTAAACTTCAGTTCGCCACCTTAGTTTTCTCATCTATTTGGGGATGATACGTCGAACTATATAGCAACTTAGAAACCAACCTTTTCCAAAGTTTCCTCCAAAAGTGACCAAGAAATCTCGTGTCTCTGTCTGAAGTAATACTCCTCGATAGGCCATGTAATCGTACCACTTTTTTGAAAAACAAGGAAGTCACTTCACTAGCATCACTTGTCTTCTTACATGCTACAAGATGTGCCATTTTTTAAAATCGATCTACTACCACCATCATAGAATCGTACTTCCTATGTGTCATAGGTAGTCCCAAAACAAAATCCATGTTTATATCCTCCCATGGTCTTTCAGGTACCGACAATGGCGTGTAAAGTCTTGTATTCTGACTTCTACCCTTAGCTAATTGACAAACTCTACAACACTCAACAAATTTCCTGACATATTTGTTGATGTTGGGCCAAAAGTATTGTTCTTTCACCAATGATGTGGTTTTTTCCATTCCACAATGTCCTCCTAAACCGCCATTGTGTAACTATCTAATGAGGTTCAACCGTATTGAACTCTATGGAATACATAAATGTTGGTTCTTAAACAAGAAGCCTTCTTGAATCCGGTACTCTAAGAATGGTGTTCGGTCCATACTCCATGGTTATCTTCATGCATTCCAAGCCTCTACAAAATATGCATCCTCTTCATACAACACTTTCACACATTCCAAACTTACCACTGCAACTGACTTGGTGTTTAGCAATACTGTCCTCTGACTCAATGCATTAGCAACCTTGTTTGACTTCCCTAACCTGTGTTTCAAAACAAATGTACAACTTTGTGAAAATTCTACCCATTTAGAATGTTTCTAATTAAATTTTCCTTGGTTGTTAATGTACTACAACACCTTATGGTTAGTAAACAAAACAAACTCCTTTGGAAGCAAGTAATGTTGTCACTTCTTTAGGGCCTGAATTATTATAGCATAAAATTCTTGATCATAAACAAAGTATTTCTTCCTTGTTTCATTCAACTTTTCACTGAAAAGGGCTATTGTTCTACCTTCTTATCTCATAACTTCTCCAATTGATGTCCCACTTGCATCACAATTTACTTGAAATGCCTTATTGAAAATTGGAAGTGTCGATACTGACTATTATGTCACCTTGTTTTTCAAATCTTCAAATGACTTTGTTGATGCTACCATCCATTGAAATGTTCCTTTCTTCATGCATTCAGTAAGAGGCGCACAAATCTAACTGGAATTTCGAATGAACTTCCTATAGAAACTCGCCAGTCCACGGAAACTTAGCACATCAAAAGTTCATTTAGGTGTTTGCCAATCCAATATTGCTTTTACCTTCTCAGGATCCATATTTAAACCTTCTTTGGAAATCACAAAACCCAAGTATACAAGCTCCTTTTGTAAAAACATACACTTCTTTAGATTTATCAGCAATGCATCCTCTTTCAATCGTAGTAATACCTTCTTCACATGGTCCAGATCTTCCTCTTTACTCCTACTGAAAATCAGAATGTCATCTAATATACGACAACAAGTTTTCCCAAAAATAGTTTCAGAACTTCGTTCATCAGCCTCATGAATGTGCTATGTGTGTTAGTTAAACCGAAGGGCATAACTAACCACTCGAACAACCCATCTTTTGTCTTGAACATTGTCTTCCATTCATCACCTTCCCTTATCTGGATTTGGTGATAACCACTCTTCAAATAAATCTTCATGAAGTACTCAGTGCCACTCAAACAATCCATGAGATCATCCATTCTCGGTAAAGGAAACCTTTACTTAATGGTGATTTTATTAATAACCCATGAATTTGTACACATCCACCACTCACCATTATTTTTCAGTGTCAAAACTGTTGGTATTGTACAAGGAATCAAACTTTATCAAATTAACCCTCTGTCAAGTAACTCATGTACTTGTCTATTTACCTCTTCACTCTATTTTGGAGTCATTTGATAAGGTGATTTATTTGGAAAGCTCGACCCTGGTATCAAGTCGATCTGGTGTAATACGCTTCTCAATGGAGGTAATCCTGCTGGTAAATCATCTACTACAATTCCCTTAAATTCTTTCAACAAGTGTTGAATCTCAACTAATATAAAATCCCTTTTCTCTGTCTCCTGAACCCTTTTTGGCATTATAGCCAAACAACAACCACTATGTTTCTTCTCTCTTAGAAACTCCTTAGCAAAACATAACATGATTCCACTATTGTTGCCATGCATATTCTTGTTGTTATTGTCGTTCATAGATTTGTTGTTACTGTTGTCCATTCCCTTGTTGTTGTTACTTTCCATATTCTTTTCTAACATTGGTACCAACTTATAACGTTGATTATCCTTGACAGATTCATATGAATTCCCCCTGCCATCATGGAATACCTTTATGTCAAACATCCACGGTCTTCCAAGCAATACATGACATGCATCCATCTCTATCATGTCGCATAAAACTTGTTCACTGAAACTTCCAATATAGAAACTCAATAAACATTGTTCAGTCATGGTCACCTTCATCCATGTGGATATTGGTGGCCACCCACCTATTCCAACTGTCTCACGTACAATTTTCATCTTGCCATTTTTTTTCTATCTTTTCGGGTCCTAAACTTTTGGGGTTGTTTTGAGGCCCTAAACAACGTTTTTTGGGTTCACCATAGTCACACTCTTGAGAAAGTTACAGTATGACAGAAAAATGTGTAGTCCTCGAATAGACATTTCCAACAGGATATTGTGTGCCTAAAACGTTGTTCGTATGCAAAAGTTACAACCCTGGGAAGTTGATGTACCAACTTACCCCATCGAGGCACACATGACTTTTGGCACTTCATCTCCTAGGGTTAGGTTTTTGGATTTTAGGTTTTTTTATTACTTCTTGATGCTAAAAACACCTAGAGGCGTCATTGTAATGTGCTCAAGCGAATGTGCGTAGTCACCACATCTCTTCTCAAAGATTAGCTACCACCATCCAAGCAATATTTTTTTCATTCTGCATTTTACAGTTTCAACAAATTTCTTTATTGAATAGAAGTTAAGTTTCACTGTATCTATGTTAGTGTTCATTGTATCTATGTGTTAATATTATAGATCTATGTTTCATTTCGATCCGCTCATAAATTCGAATTAGTGGTATCATAGGGGTTTGCTCTTCATTTGTTTCTTTGTGCGTGTCCCCAACGAGGTCAGGGTATAAGTAGTTGGGACTCGAACCAATTGAGACTTTGCAAGATCGGACTAGCCGAACCCGACGGTCACCCATGGGGGAAGAAACGAAAGACGATGGGGAAGGAGATCCCTTTAAACTGTTGCTCGAGGAAGCCCTCGCACGGCAGAGGAACGAGATGATGGATAATTTTGCACAAATCCTTCGATGACTGCCAACATGCGACGCATCTTCCTCAAGCGGAGGTACCGCCCACTTCAAGGTACAAATCAATTTTGATATTCATATATTTGAAGGTCAAATAGATGTGGATGTTGTAGACAAATGGTTAAACCTTCTAGAAGGGTATTGTTTTTTCCATAACTTTTCTGATAGAGAAAAGATTATATTTGTGCTCCTTAAGGCCATCCCCCATGTCAAATATTGGTGGGAGACTTTCTGTGAGCAAAAGGAAACAAAGGAATCTCCATTATTTGTAGTCGCACCCACTTGGGGTTCTTTCAGGGATGTTATTAAGGAACAATACTACCCTGTTGGAAGTTACGTTGACTTATATACAAGATGGACCACACTGCGGCAAAAAGGGACCAAACAGTGCCAGAGATCACCAATTTCTTCCATACCTTGCACACCAAGTTGGGTATCAAAGACTTTGAGGGACATCTGGTGCTCAAGTACATCAGCGGCCTACATAGATACATCCAAATAAAAATGGATTTTTGGACATCTCATCCTTGGGCACGACCTATCGATATGCTCTCAAGATCAAGTAGAATCTTAAACAAAAGATGTGGTAGTTTAGGTCTACGAACCCCTCACAATAGAAACAGGGAAAAGGAAGCCCCAAACCGCAGAAAAAAGGATAGAGAACGGATGGATAACCTCAAGGAAACCAGTCTAAGACACAAACAAAGAAGGACAATGGGAAGAAAAAGAAAGACATTGGGAAGTGGTGTGAGTTCCATAAGATCCCCTGGCATAACACCGCTCAAAGTAGTCATTGGTGGTTGAGGTGAAAGTCTTTGAATCAGAGGTGGATTTTCAATCTGAGTCAAAAACAAAAAAAGGGAGACAAATCATTGACGCAGAACCTAGTGCCATCGTTACTACCACCAAGATTCAACCCAATGAACCTGATGAACTAGAGGAAGGTGAGCACCTCTTTCATTCACAGATGTGGGTGAAGGGTACTCCGCTGCGCTTCATCGTTGATAATGGTAGCCAAAACAACCTCATCTCAATGGAGCTCCTCAAGCGATTGGCTCTACCAAAAACACCGCACCCACAATCATACACCATTGGATGGCTCTGCCAAGGGAGCAATCTCCATGTCAGCCAACAATGTCACTTTCCCTACGGCATCAAGCCCTTCAAAAATGAGGTATTGTGTGATGTCGCCACCCTTGAAGTTTGTGATGTTCTTTTTGGACAACCTTATTTATGGAAACGTCATGTTGTATATGAGTTTAGGCCTTGTAGTGTTATTATTACTTTGGACAGGAAATTGTACAAGATACCCAAGGTAGTAGAACCTACCGCCATTTCCTTGATCTTTGTGAAGCAATGCCGGAAGGTCATCTCTCAGAACAGGAAGTTTGTCTTCTTCATGATTCATGCTCAAAGTGAGAAGAATGTTGCAGCCACATCCATGGCCTCCATGGCAGGTCTCTTCACGTAGCAGAAGCAAGTGGATAAGGTTGTGGAAGAATACAAATACATCTTCTCCTCACCCACCGAGGTACCTCTGCATTGTTAGGTCAAGCATTCAATCAATTTGACCCTCGACACACCGCTACCCAATGAGCCAGTATATCTCCACTCTCTGTCATGAAATGAGGAAATAGATCCAAGAGATGCTCAAAAAGGGGCAAATCCAACCAACCTCATCACCTTATGGAATCCCAATCGTGCTTGTGTAGAAGAAAGACAAGACTTGGTGACTCTCCATTGATTACTTGGCCCTAAATAAAATCACAGTTAGGAACCAGTACCCAATTCTACGAATTTACGATCTCCTTGACCATATTAAGGTGGCCAAATACTTCAGTAAGATTGATTTGAATTCTGACTACCACCAGGTCCCAATAGAGTAGACTAATGCATGGAAGACTTTCTTCAAGTCCAAAGAAGGTATTTTTGAATGGTTGGTCATGCCCTTTGGCTTGACGAATGCCCCAACAACTTTCATGAGGATGATGGACGATATATTGTATCCTTTCACCAATTCTTTTGTGGTGGTGTATTTGGATGACATCCTCATATTCAACAAGAGTTGGGCGGAACACTTGCAACATATTCAACATGTTCTGCACACTCTGCGGCAACACAAGCTATATGAAAATTTGGAAAAATGCTCCTTCGGCATGAACATGGTCTAGTACCTAGGCTACATTGTTGATGAGCATTAGGTGCATGTCAATCCAGCCAAGATCTAGATCTTTCATGACTGGCTAGCCTCGACCACACTCACTGAGCTTCAAAGCTTCTTAGGCCTTTCCAATTTCTATTGCAGGTTCATGTTGGGATTCTCTCATATTGCATGGGCCCTTAGCCAAGTGACCCCCTGGGTGGTGGCAAGGAAATGTTCTTGTGGGGCCATTTGTAACATAAATAATTCGATGATTTGAAGCAGCCCCTGTGCTCAGCATCGATGCTCTCATTACCCGATCTGCAACAACCTTTTAAGATTGAGACAAATGCTTCAGATTATGTTGTGGGCGCAATTCTCACTCAACACAAATATATTGTGGCCTATAATAGTGAGACACTATAAGATACCATCTGTAAGTACCCCACTTACGAAAAATAAATGTACTCCATTGTAAAAGACTGTCGCTAGTGGAGGAAGTACATTCTCAGGAAGGAGATAGTCATCCACACTGATCACAATCCTCTACAGTTCATGCAGACACAAGGAAAATTGTAGAATGACCGCCATCAGAAGTGGTCCACATACTTGCAACAGTTCCATCTCAACATCAAGTATAAGACACGGAGAACCAACCGCGTTGTTGACTGCCTCAGTCGGCCTCTAGTTGCAACACTAACAACAGATCTACACTCATGCAACCATGAGACCTTCGGATGGCCCAAAATCTATGAGAGAGATCCTGACTTCACCACTACCTACCGTATGTTGGGCACATACACAGTTGTCACTGATTTCCATCTTCAGGACGGGTTGTTGCGCCATCTTGGCCATCTTTGCTTCCCATCAAGCGAGTGAGAGAAGCTAATTTGGGAAGCTCACTACAATAGGGTGGCAGGACACTTCAGTGTAGAAAAGACAGTGGCAGTGTTGCAACAACATTTCTATTGGTTAAAACTTCGACAGGGTGTCAACAAGTATATCATGGCCTGCACGGCCTGCGTCATTGCCAAAATAGCCATTAAGAAACAAGGCATGTACAACCCTCTACCTACTCCCAACAGGACCTGGGAATCCATCTCGATGGACTACATGTCGGGCCTTCCTACAACCAAGCAGGGAAATGACTGTGTTTTTTTGGTTGTTGATCGATTTTCCAAGATGGCGATTATGGCCACTTGAAAGGAGAGCATCACAGCACAGGCCACTGCCAAGATCTTCTTCGAACGAGTGTGGGTACATTTTGGGATACCACAAACCATCGTCTCAGATCGAGACAGTTGGTTCCTCAACACATTTTGTTTGAGCCTCTGGTCACTGTTGGACACCAAGCTCACCAAATCCACTGCCTTCCACTCCCAAATAGATGACCAAATCGAGGTCATCAACAAGATGCTTGTGCATATTCTGTGCATGTACAATTCCAAGAATGCACACACATGGGATGAGAGTCTTCCCTATGTTAAACATAGTTACAACATAGCCATACATAGCTTAACCGATCATAGCCCCTTTCAAGTGGGGTTGGGATTTCAACCATTGGGTCCTATGGATGTTTCACTACCCCTTGCATCCACACAGGAAGAATTGTCCCATGCTCAAACCAAAGCCAACAAAGCCACCCAGTTCATTGAATGAATCCAGCACATCCTCCAACAGGTTTAGGATATTTTGCAGAAGTCCAATGCCAAGTACAAGTTGCGTCATGATCAACATTGGGTGCCACACAAGTTTTAGGTGGGAGATAAAGTTTGGTTGCAGTTGCAAAAATAATGCCTTAAAGGACCCCATCAAAAGCTTCGTCCACTCCGCTATGGAACTTACACCATCACCAAGGTTGTGGGTGACAATGCTTTTGAGCTGAACATTCCCCCCTTCCTTGGCTTGCACCTAGTGTTTAATGTGGACCTCCTTCGACCATACTTTCCACCATTATTGGACACCTCAGAGATAACAGAATAGTTGACACTGATAGAGCTCAACTCTGACTTCTTGGAACATGAATACACTGATCAGATTATGGACACACATGTCAAGGGCACTCACCAACATAAGCTTCATCTTTATCGTGTTTTCAAAGCGGGGAAGCTCCTGCACCAAGGCAAGTGGCTCACCCGAGGCCAAATTTAGCAGAAATTTCCTCATATGATGGGAGAACTCAATGCAATGAAGACCATTTCTTTCTAAGGGGGGATGATTGATCCAGGTGGATATTGGTGGCCACCCACCTATTCCAACTGGCTCACATACAGTTTCATCTTGGTAGTTTTTTCTAGCTTTTCGGATCCTAAACTTTCAAGGTCGTTTTGAGTCCCTCAACAACATTTTTTGGGATCGCCACAGTCACACTATGGTCTTAGTTAAAGTGTGACGAAAAAATGTTTAGTCCTCGGATAGACCTTTTGAATGTGCTATCGTGTGCCTAAAACGGAGATCATATGCAAAAGTTACGACCCCAGGAAGTTGATGTACCAACTTACCTCATCGAGGCCCACATGACTTTTGGCGCTTCATCTTCTAGGGTTAGGTTTTTGGATTTCTAGGGTTTTCTGATTACTTCTTGATGCTAAAAAGGCCCGAAGGCCTCATTGTAATGTGCTCAGGAGAATGTGCGTAGCTGCCACATCTCTTCTCAAAGATTAGATACCACCATTTGAGCAAGATTGTTTTCATTCTACATTTTACAACTTTAACATATTTCTTTATTGAATAGAATTTAAGTTTCACTATATCTTTGTTAGTGTTCATTGTATTTATGTGTTAATGTTATAGATATGTGTTTCATTTTATTCCGCTCATAAGTCTTGATCACACATGTTGTCCCTTTTGCAACCATGAAACTTGGTACAGATTGGGATGTGGAATGCCTTTCAACTTTAATTTCCCCATTACTTCAGTGGATACCAATTTTTTTGTACTATCGTCGTATATGACCAGATGACAACACTTATCACGAATTTTAAATTTAGTCTCGAACACTCTCTTTCTTTGTTTAGGTTCTATCGCATCCTTTGTCTCGGGCTTGAGTAATACTCTTCTCAACATCAAGTTTTTCCAGTGTTCTTGCTCAAGTAATTCCACATTCCCACCAGCAGCTACTACCTCATCTGCTTGGGTGACTTGTGTCCTAGCTTCATTTCTTCTTGTTGTGTTCTACCTCTCTGGACATTTCGATGCTTTGTGACCCTCTACTCCACAATTATAACATGTAATTACATACTCACTGTGACAAAAACCTCTGCCTCTGCTAACGCTTCTTCCTCCTATTGCATGTTTATTGTTGGTCACCTTATCCTCCTTCTCATTGTCCTTAGTAGCACTTTCTCTTCCTCTATCTTTAGTTCCTTTTTCCTAGAAATTCTATCGTATTCTTCTGTCAATATTTTCTTCCACCTTCAAAGCAACCCGGTAGGCTTCGTCTACATTTTGAAAGTAATGTGTACTCATCTCATCCTGAATTTGGTACTTCAATCCATTTACGTATCTTTCCACTCTCTGATACTCCAGTTCTTTCATCCCTGACCTGAGTGACAATTTGAATAATTCTTTTGTATATTCACGCACACATGTCTCTTTCTACCTGAGATTATGTACTTGTTTACACAAGTTCTGTTGGTAGTCAACATGTAAAATTTTATCTTTGATCCTACTAACCATCTTCTTCAGGGTTTTAATCTTCTCTAATCTATGATCTACTCTGTCTTTCTGCAGCGTATCCCACCAAAGTGCATCATGCCCTTTTAACTTCATAATGATAAGACAAACACGATTTGGATCTTGAACATTCTCATACTTGAAGTATCTTTCGATATCTACTATCCAATCTATAAGAGTTTCAACCTTCAAACTTCCATCATAGCACAAAAATTCAACCCTCGTGTTGTCTCTGTTACTTAAGAAGGATACCAAATGTGTTGTTGGGTCTCCTTCCTCAAAATTTTGTTCAACTTCAACCTCTTCTTCAGAGTCAGAATCTAACTCATCTTCTCCATTTCTCCAACTCTTCTATTCTTCTTCTTAACTCTTTGAGTTCCCTATTTCTCACGCCTCCTAGTGTTGCTCTTGCTCTTCATGGTGGCATCCTTATGAGTTGTCTTACAACCCTCACTTAGACCAACATTCATAGGCCTTACCTTTGGGCACTGTACTCTCACAACTCAGGAACCTAAACCTGCTTTGATACCATTTGATGCAGCTCATAGACCTGTAGCAATTGTAACACCTACAGGACTATGCTTTACGCTTAGAATTCACAATGGAACTCACATTCAAACATGCAACGAAAAATTCATTTATTGTTGTTAAGATTGAAATAGAAGATTTTAATTACAACCACAAGAATACAAACAGGTTGTGAATCCTTGCTTTCATTATTGATTTCAGAATGCCCCTTATTACAATGTAATTGAGAAATACGTCTTTTCTCACCAGACTAGAATTGATTACTATGTTGTTCTTATGCATATTATATTGTCTCTTCTCGATATCGTTCTTGGTGGCTGTCTCAGTCACTTCAAATCGACCTAAGGTAAACCTTCCTTTATTCAAGCTTGAATCAACCCCAACATCTTCCTTCCCCCTTCTTTTTATGTTTTTTATGTCAGTTGATTTGTTTCCTTTTCCGTTGGGAAGATGAATAGTCATGATTGTTCGTCGCCGAGATGCTTTCCAATTCAGTTTCGTTTCCTCTTATTTCACCAATGATTTCCACTTGGCACTTAATATTCATGAGCTACATAGACTGAATTTGGAATCAGTACGTTGAGTTGCAGCATAAAATTTCCAACACAAATCCTGTAGTGTGGAGTTGCAGCGAGTTGCAACACCAATCCTATAGCATGGAGTCACAACATAGGAGTCACAGTGAGTTGCAACACCAATCCTGTAGCATGGAGTTGCAACATAGGAGTTGCAGCGAGTTGCAACACTAATCTTGTAGTGTGGAGTTGAAATTAGTTGCAACACTGTCAATTATAACAAGGAGTAACAACACATGTTGTCGAGTAGAGTTGCAGCCATCCTTATTCATCCTAAATTAACTTGTACAAAATTGAATTTTTTTTGCGTCATGCAGATTTCCCAAAACCAAAGATACTCCTGCATCACATAGGAAAAGATGCATATAAAACACAAGTAACTTCCATTCCTTAAAATAAACTAATACATAATCAATTCCATAGCTCTTTTACCCTTAAAGGGTTGCATAAATTTTTCATAGCACCTCACATGTCTATGATTCCCCTAGTTGATAATTTTAAGTGTGTTCCTATAGGATTCAATAACCTTTATTGTTAGAATTCTTTTGTTGGATTACTGAGAGGGGGGGTGAATTAGTAATGAGCAATTTTATTACTATTAACCACAGTATATTCTTCAACAATATTCAACAGTTTATCATTAGCATTCAATATATCATCAACACTATAATCATAAACAACATCACATCACAATAGATACACAATAAACCAAGATTTACGTGGAAACCCAAATGGGAGAAAACCACATAATTATTTTCTTATATATCAAAATAATGCAATCATTGGAAACACCAACTTCCTGATTCTCCAACTACAACTGGAAGGAGGTCCAACCCCCTATTATCAGGATCCAACCTGAAGGAAGCTACAACTCCCTGAATTCTCTGGCTCCAACCAGAAAGAGGCTACAACCTCTTGAGTTCTTCGGATCCAACTGAAAGGAGGCTACAACCACCTATGCTTGCCCTGTCCTTCTGCCCTAAAGTATAAATGTAGACCAATTGTCACTACCACAATCACTGCCATTGTCAATCTATTACTGTCTCTGCCACTGTCTCTGTCTCATCACCTGTAACTGATCAACAACTTGTCACTGTATCCAACATGTGTGCTTGTACCATACCATGCATCAACTATGTACCAACATGTGAACTATAACATGCATCATTCATAAACCATAACATCAACCGTGAATACAACCTGTACCATATACCATAGTATCAATCATGTATAGACTTGTACCATATCATCAATGAAGTATCTCAAAGAACCAATGCATGTCCCTCATGCATATGCCACCATACAACATGAAATCAAGGATATGAACTATAACAACCATGTCATAGGTTGAACCAAGTATAAGAGTTCTCTTCACTCATCCAAGCAACCAAGAAATACCATATCCAAATACAAAACCAACCATACCAAGTACGCCTCAAGCATACACCATATCATGACAAAAAGTAACCATCAAAACAAGTATACAACCATACCAATACCTCTGTAGCTGACCTGAAACCCTAAGATTCTAAACTGTAGACTTCCTTCAGACTTTAGGGACATGGTACCAACATTTAATCAATCTTTCATGATCTTTTCACAGATCTGTGACTTTGTCCTCTACTACTCATGAATATCCATGTTTTTCTCCACTATAGCCCGCGTACATTCGTGCCCTTCTGACCTATAACCTGCAAATACCTCAGAAACTAGGTTTAGTCATGTTTGTTGCAACTCCAAGACTTTCACCTTTGACCTTCCTTCACGACCTCATAAAAATGTCGTCACAAATTAGCCAAAAGATCACAATTCTAGACCATAACATTCACAAGATAGATATTCAATTGTAAGTGTGTGAGTATCTTTGTGAATGACTCCTTGAGGTCTATTTATACTTGTGTTGGATAAATCCTCTCCTTAATTTAGGTCTTCTAGAGTTTTCTTCTTACAACAACTTTTACCCTTTCATTAAGGACTTGTGACCAACTAGGGGATTCTTGACCACTCTTTGGGGCTTACAATGCCTCAAGGTAATATCTCCCTAACCGTGAGGAACTATGTGGTGTTCCACATATCACCAGAAATGGCACAACTATTACTATACATTTATGAGTGTCTTTCCTACATTTAATCTATTTGTCATGCCCATATTCCTTATTCAACTTAAGGTACCAAAACCACACCGTCGGGGCTTCTTCAAGGGTTGACATCAATGACAACCAAACTATAAACAATATCCCCCTCTAGCATTGATGGAAACACTTAGGCATGACAATACTTATGCCCATGCCCCCCCTGTGACCATTTATGCCCCTATATGCATGCTTCTCTCTCTGTCTCCATGCCTTGCTCTATCTCTCCCCATTTGACATCAATGGCAAAGGGTAATCCTCCTCTTGGGGCTGCTCCCCCTGTGTATAGGCCTTTGTTGTCTCTATGAACCTTTATCTTCATGGTGCTTCCTCGTGTAGCTCTTTGATGTATATGAAAAACATTCAAAAGGTTCTTTACCTGAAGTTCTTTAAGACTTTTGTTTCTCTCCCCCTGTCTTGTTAATTTTGATGTCGTGTGAATCACTATAGGGCATAAACTACTCCAATCTTCTGTTGTAGATACTCAAAAGTTTCCCTTGCAAGCAGTTTGGTGAAGATATCTGCAATCAACTCTTTTGTCCCAACATACTCTAGCTTGATGTTCTTCTCTGTAGCATGTTCCTGTAGAAAGTGATACTTGATCGAAATGTGCTTCATCTTATAATGCATCACTAAATTCTTGGATATACTAATGACACTGGTGTTGTAAAAAAGTATTGAAATGGGCTCATCACACTTTACTTGTATATCCTGCAAGGTCTTCTTCATTCAAAGAACCTGAGTACAACAATGATGTTCATCCTTGGAAGCAGTTCCCATGTTTCATTCTTCTCTATATGACCTAATTTTTCATCCATAGCTTTGATCCAGTGTTCATCCTTGTTGGCTTCTTCAAAACTGCTCGGCTCAATAGTAGATGGTAGTGCTAGGTGTTGTTGTTCTGGTGAACATATTCTTCTTTTGGTTTCAACTCCTACACCTTTATTTTCAATGATATATTATGATGGATGATTTTTTTGCACTCGTCTGCTAGGTGTCTTTGGAGGTACCTGAAGATCCTACTATTCTTGCTCTGCTTCTGGATAATCATATTCTTCATCTGATTCTTCATCTACTTCTTCTTCTTTCAAATCTTCTTTGTGATCTTGTTCCACTGAATCCTTGCTTCTTTCTTTTACCTTTTGTCCATTTGTCTCATCAATAGTGACATTGATGTTTTATACTATTCCATTGAGTCTTAGATTGAAGCATTTGTATTCTTTCATTTTGCTTGAGTACCCAACCAATATGCCTTTATCAACTCGAGAATCAAAATTTCCAATTCTACCATCTTCTCTTTTGATGTAGCATTTGATTATGAATACTCTGAAGTTCTTCACATTTGTTGGTCTTCCTTTCCATATATCGTATGGAGTCTTATCACTGTTATTTCTGAGCATCCCTATGTTTTGAATGTTAGCTGTTGTATGCACTGCTTGTACACAAAAGACGTCTGTCAACTTGGAATCCATTAACATGTTTCTGACCATTTCCTGTTATGTTATGTTCTTCCTTTTGACAACTCCATTTTGTTGAGGTGTCCTGGATACTAAGAATTGCCTCTTTATCCCATGCTCGTTGCATAATTCCATGAACTCCTTTGATGTGAATTCTCCTCCATTGTCTAATCTCAAGCACTTGTTTTTCAACTCTGTCTTAGTTTCAACCATCTTTTTGTATGTCTTGAATTTTTCGAATTCCTATGAGTTCTTCTTGAGAAAGCAAACTGGAGTCATTCTTGTGTAGTCATCAACCAATAACATGAAGTATTGTTCACCTTTAAATCCATTCATTCTTGTCACTCTAACTAGATCAATATGTACAATCTCCAATGGTTTTGTTGTGGAATACTCCTTTGATTTGAACTTGGTCTTGGTTTGTTTTCCCTGTAGACAATGCTTGCATAGAATATTTGTTGGCTTTGAGATCTCGGGCATTTCTTTTACTGCTTCATTTTTGTTGACTTTGACAAGATTATCAAAATTTATGTGACCCATTCTTCTGTCCCAGAGCCAACTTTCATCGTCCTTTCCTAAGCAACATCTTTTCTTTTCTGATTTCATTTAGAACATATATGTTGCTTGGAGTTCTTACAATTGTAGCTACCAACTTGCTTGATTCTTATTTCCTTATCTTGCACTTCTTTGAGTCAAACACAAGTATGTTTCCTTGATCACACATTTGACGTACACTTAGTAGATTGTGTTTCATGTCTTTGACCAATAAAACATTTTCTACCATGGCATCCTTACTTCTAAGTTTGATTGTGCCTCTTCCAATAATTTTGGCTGAATTGTCATTCCCAAATGAAACTGATCCATCTCTTTCTTTCTTCAATGTCAGAAAATTGTCTTTATCACCTATCATATGCTTTGAGCATCCACTATCAGCATACCATCCACGTTTCTTATGTTGAGCTTGTAGAGCAAGGTTGCATTCTTCAGTGTTGAATTGATCATGCTTTCTTATTCATATCCTTTGTGGTTCATGCTTATGATTGATGATATTTTTCTTTGGTTCCCTTGGAGGAATAGTGAATATGAAATCTTTAGTCATATTTTCAAAGTTGTTGCACTTGTGGCATTCTACCTCATCACTCAATGATCAAAATATGTTGTAGTTTCTATTTTGAGATTCATGAGATCTTCTTGGATAACTATTTCATGTATAGCCTTCATAGTTGTTTATGTTATTGGTATTGGCCCTACAATTCACAACTTTGTGCCTAAAATTATTACATGAATAACATAAACCAAGAAAAATAGTTTGATACCTAGGAGTGGAAGATCTTCTGAATGGTGCTTCTCTTCTGAATCCTTCTTCTTTTTGAGGTATTTCTATAGCTGGTTGTTGTTGATACTGACTTCTAAATATTCTAGGTGGTGCAATGTATATGCAATCTTCTTCTTGAATCTTCATGTCTTCTTCTTTCTTAGGGGGACCTCTGACGACTTCTGCATAGCTTCTTGGTTATGCTTCTTTCTCTCTAGTTTTGAAGCTTGAACCTTTGTTTGTTTTCTTTTGGTTGTATCCTAGTCCAGGTCTATCATAATAAGGTCTTTGACTGTTAATGATATCATCCAATATCCTGGTGTTGTTTTGTTGCATGTCCTTCTTCTAAAGATCTTTTCTTAGATTGACTATCTCTACTTCTAAGCCTTCAATGATCCAATATTTTTCATCTAACCTCTGAGTGCTTCTTCAATTCTTTTATCTTCTTCTACCTGGATTTTTAGCTTCGTGATCATTTGTTCGACTTCTTTGGAGTTGGATTTTTGATATCCTTCTTTCTTCTTTAGTTATGCATGGACTGACTTGTTTTTCCTTTTTCAATCCTTAGAGCTTCTATTGCATTGATCAATTATTCTCTATAATCCACTTCTGCCTCTTCGCATTATTATTTGGAGCCTTCTTCGTCGAAGTCTTCTATTGCCATAAAAAATACTCTCTTTGTATCACTATTGTTGTCTTCATCTTCATCTGATGATGAACTGTCTTCCTAGGTGCAAAGACTTTTCTTGAAATTTTTCTTTTTGTTTCTTCTACCCTTTTGGATTTTCTTTTTATTTTTAGAGTCATCTTCTTCATTATTTTCCTTATTCTTATAGGGACATTTAGAAAAAAAATGACTAACACCATCACAATTAAAACATTTCAATGGAAGCATACCTTTGTATTTGTCAGTTACTCTTTTCAACTTTCTTACAAAGTTTGCCACCTCTTCATCTTCCTCTAAATTATCATTGCAAATACAATCTAACTTTGGCTTATTTTTGTCTTTCTTCTTTGTCTTCTTGGATGTCTTGAATATTTCTTCCTTTGTGGCCAGATTATTTTTCTCTATCCTCATCTCATAGGTAGTGAATATCCCATGTAACTCATACATGGTCATTGTAGCTGGGTCCACTCTTTCTTCTAGAGCTGAAATCTTTGAATCAAATCTCATTGGTAGAAATCTTAATACCTTTTTAACAATAACATGTTCCTTTATCTCATCTCCCAAACCTTTGATATTGTTTACTATTTCATCGACTCATAGAAAGTAAGTTGTTATGTTTTCATCTTCTTTCATCTTCAATTGTTCAAACTTGGCTCTAAAAATTTGACGCTTATCTTCCTTAATTTTCTCATTTCCTTCGTATATATTTTTGAGTTTGTCCCACATTTATTTTGTGGATTCACACTGCATAATCTTGGTATGTATTGATTGGGTCAAACCATTCTCGATAACGTTTCTAGCCTTTGAATACTTTTCTTCAAGTTTCTTTCCATCTTTATCTATCAGGGAGTGGTTGGTGCTTTGTATCCATCTACTATTGATCGCCAAAAATCAAATCCTTGTGTTTGTATATCTATCTTCATTTATTTTTCTCCAGAAGGCATAGTTCTCACCATCAAACTGTGGTACCCCAATCTTAGCGTAATCCATGATCTCCTTCCATTGTTTAGATTGTTTCTTGAAGGATCTGCTCTAATCCCAATTGTTGGTCTACTGAGAGGGGGGTGAATTAGTAATGAGCAATTTTATTCCTTTTAACCATAGTATATTCTTCAACAATATTCATCAGTTTATCATTAGCATTCAATATATCATCAACAATGTAATCATAAACACCATCACATCACAATAGATACACAATACACCATAATTTATGTGGAAACCCAAATGGGAGAAAACCACATAATGCTTTTCTTATATATCAAAATAATACATTCATTGGAAGCATCGACTTCCTCATTCTACAACTAAAACTGGAAGGAGGCTCCAACCCCCTATTCCTAGGCTCCCACCCCCTATTCTCAGACTCCAACCTAAAGGAAGCTACAACTCCCTGAATTCTTTGGCTCCAACCAGAAGGAGGCTACAACCCCTTGAGTTCTCCTGCTCCAACCGGAAGGTGGCTACAACCACCTATCCTTACCCCGTCCTGCTGCCCTGAAATATAAGTGTAGACCAACTGTCACTACCACAATCACTGCCACTGTCAATCTATTACTTCCTCTGTCACTGTCTCTGTCTCATCACCTGTAACTGTTCATCAACTTGTCACTGTATCCAACCTGTGTGCCTATACCATACCATGCATAAACTGTGTACCAACATGTGAACTATAACATGCATCAATCATAAACCATAACATCAACCATGAATACAACTTGTACCATATACCATAACATCAATCATGTATAGACCTATACCATATCATCAATGAAGTATATCAAAGAACCAATGCATGTCCCTCATGCATATGCCACCATACAATATGAACTATAAAAACATGTCATATGTTGAACCAGATATAAGATTTCTCCTCACTCATCCAAGCAACCAAGATATACTATATCTAAATACCAAACCAACCATACCAAGTATGCCTCAAGCATACACCATATCATGAAAAAAAGTAACCATCAAAACAAGTATACAACCATACCAATACCTCTATAGCTGACCTGAAACTTTGAGATGTTGACCTGTAGACTTCCTTCAGACTTAAGGGACCTGGTACCAACATTTACTCAATCTTTCATCAACTTTTCACAGATCCACGACTTTCTCCTCTACTAGTCGTGGATATCTGCGCTTTTCTCCATTGTAGCTCGTGTACATCCGCGTTCTTCTACACTGTAACCCACGGATTCCTCAGAAACTAGCGTTAGTCATGTTTGTTGCAACTCCGAGACTTTCACCTTCTACCTTCCTTCACAACCTCTGAAAAATGTCGTCACAAACTAGCCAAAAGATCACAATTTTAGACCATAACATTCACAATATAGATATTCTATTCAATTGTAAGTGTGTGAGTGTCTTTGTGAATGATTCCTTGAGGTGTATTTATACTTGTGCTAGGTAACTCCTCTCCTTAATTTAGGGCTTCTATAGTTTTCTTGTTACAACAACTTTACCCTTTCATTAAAGACTTGTAACCAACTAGGGGCTTCTTGACCACTCTTCAGGGCTTACAACTTCTCGAGGCCATATCTCCCTAACCATGAGAAACTATGTGGCATTCCACAAATCACCGGAAATGGCACAGCTAGTACTATCCATTTATGTGTGTCTTTCCTGCATTTAATTTGTCTGTCATATTTGTATTACTTATTCAACTTTGGGTACCAAAACCACACCGTCGAGGTTTCTTCAAAGGTTGACATCAATGATAACCAAACTATCAACATATTCAACTCACCATTGAAGTCATTAAAGTGTAATAAATTATTTATGAAGAGTTTATATTCTAAAGGCATACCATGGTTAGTTAATAATATATTATGTTTATATGGAAAAGTGTAATGAATTATTTATATTCTAAAGTTATAAAGGCTTAATGTGGATGTCCATGCATACATTAAATGAAGTGTATGCACAAATTAAATCAAATGTATAAGTATAAAGGCATTTTAGTCATTTGAAAAGTTTTGTTTTTCCTTTAGTTGGAAAATGATTAGCTTGGAAAGTAGGGAAAGGAAACATAATCAAGCTAGGTGAATATCCTTGGGTTGGACATTCTAGAAACTTTAGACTTTAAATTTCTTTAATTGATGCTCTTCATAATTGAGGAATTTACAATTTAGCCAATGCAAAAGCTTAAAACTTTAAATTCCTTTAATTGATGCTCTTCATAATTGAGGAATTTACAATTTAGCAAATGCAAAAGCCCAAAGTTTAGTCTCTCAATGGAGAATATACTAAAGGAAGAAAGTGATTTAAACTTACATAATGAATTTGTCAAAGAATGGAATCACATTATTTCCCAATAAAAACATGGTGTTTTAAGAATTAGTGATCTTGAAGATGAATTAAAATGGTCAAAGAACAAATGTTCAGGGATTTACACAAGTATGATGCTAGAGTAGAGGAAGAAAAAGTCGAGGAAAAAATGGTGGTGGAAAAAACTAAAAACTTATCAATCCTATTAAAATAAAATAAGGCTATTTATATGGTTAACGTTGTCAAATAAGATTTTAACCTAGGATAGTGGGAAAAAAGATGGGTTGGAATATAAAACAATGAAGAAATAATAAACTATATATTTGTGCACTGCATATATGCATGGTAGGTTTAGATTGAAGCTTTAAATCTATCAAGTAGCAATAATAAGTGGGAAAAGGACTCTTTGTTATTTGTGCACTGCATATCTGCATGGTAGGTTTAGATTGAAGCTTTAAATCTATCAAGTAGCAATAATAAGTGGGAAAAGGACTCTTTGTTGGACTATTTTAGGGATTGATGTAAAGATAAACATGTAGCCGCTCACAAGGCCCGACCCAATTTTGTTTTGTGGGGACTTTCGCTCTCAAGAAATTATATGAGATTTCAAGGTAAGGACATTCATCCTATGTAGATAATTTCTTATGGAGTGTTGGAAGCCCGAAAAAGTCAACACATAATGAATCCTAAAATGTCCAACGATTGAAAAATCTAAGGCATGGGTTCATTTGACAATGCTTTTCAAGGAACTATAGGGAAATGTGGTGTTGGTGGCATTTTGTTTTTAAAGATAAATCATTATGTTTATTTCAAGTATGAAACAAATAAGGGGACACATAATAGAGTTGAATTATTTTCATTATGGTTACTTATGAAATCTGCAAGTAATCAAGGGATTGATCTCTCTAAGGCATGGGTTCATTTGACAATGCTTTTCAAGGAACTATAGGGAAATGTGGTGTTGGTGGCATTTTGTTTTTAAAGATAAATCATTATGTTTATTTCAAGTATGAAACAAATAAGGGGACACATAATAGAGTTGAATTATTTTCATTATGGTTACTTATGAAATCTGCAAGTAATCAAGGGATTGATCTACTCCAAGTAAGGGGATGCAAAGATACTCATGAATTGGACAAATGGTAAATGTGGGATATAAAATATGGTGTTAATTCCAATCATGAGTAGGGTTTTCAAGGTTAAACTGAAGTGTTCATACATTATTTTTGCTTACAATTATAGAGAATTCAATGTTCAAGTAGATATATTAATATATCTAAAGAAGTGTCATCATTATAGGAAGTTAGTTTGTTTGAATAGGTGTTCAAAGATGAACCTTTTCTTCCAAAATGTATTCAATCTCTTCATTGATTTGCAAAACAAGACTAGTGCTATAACTACTTTTTTGTCTCTTGAATGATCCCTTTTAGGTTACTTTCTATTGATTTGCAAAACAAGACTAGTGCTATAACTATTTTTTGTCTCTTGAATGATCCCTTTTAGGTTACTTTCTATTTGGTTTAAATGGCATGTCAAGGTGAGATCATATCGTGATTTTGAGTGCTTTCAACCATAGAGGGAAGCTCTAAATTCCTACAAAATATTGTAATATCTAGATCAAGAACTTATATGGGTCCCCTTTTGACAAAATAAAGCAAATAACATTGTCTCTGAAGGTGTCCATAGGACATTTGAATTTATAATTTGATTTCTACTTTGAAATATCAAATATAATGTTTTTTCATGGAAAAGAAAAATAAAGGAATTCGAGTAGCATTAGGTATTAGGCTCTTGAGATCTTCACTTTCATTGAGTCGATGTCTTTAGTCAAACGAGGTAATTGGGCATGTCTCAATTTCATTGTTGCATGAGGACTGTATGGAGTTTTCTCTTATTATTTCAAAAGCATATGTCTTTATTAGTGGAGTTAAAGGAGAAGATTGTTGATTGAACACGTGATGGATTAGTTTGTCTTTAATTGTAAGGTTATTTACATGTTTATATTCATTATTATATATTTGTTTTAAGATTATATTTATTAAGTATGGAGAAGGATAGAAAAATAAGTGCTAGTTTCTTATTTTTTAAAAGATTCTTGTTGGGTATGTGTTATATTCTTTGCACAAGTAGTAGTGTATGTGCATTGCGTCGGGCGCGTAGGGGTTTGAGGGCAGCACCCTCGAGAAATTTTTTCTTGCCTCGGGAAACATGTCACATATTTAAGTGGTTTTTCAACACATGGTTTCTTTGCCGATGGTTTTCTATTTCCGGTTAAGGAATTAGGGTTGTTGACTAATCCAGGTCATTGGGTTAGGGTTTTGGATGCTGCTGGCTCCTATATGTATATTGTATTGTAAACAATGTATCATGATGAATCAATATAGAATATGCTAGTTTTCCAGGTTTGGGTTTCTAGGGGAAAAATCTCTGTGTAATGTTTGTATTTGCTATTGTATCTTTTATGTTCTTTTACTAAAAATATGTTTGCAGTAAATATTGTACAAGGTTAAAATCTACATTTGGTATCAGAGCTTTGTTGGCTTCATGGAGTAGCCTTTTTGGTCAAGGGTTTGGCTCGGGACTGTGATAATCCTTGTTACATTGGGATATCTGTGGTATTGATTTTTCAGGTGAAAAGAAATGGCAAGCAATTCGAAGATGGAGATCGAGAAGTTCAATGGGAAAAGTTTTGAGTTGTGGAAGCTCAAGATGGAAGATTTGTTGGTGGACAGAGATCAATGGATCACGATAGATCCAGGTACTGCACCTATAGGAATTTCAGCAGATGACTGGAAAAAGTTGGAACGGAAGGCAAAGAGCACAATCCGACCGTGTCTCTCCAATTCAGTATTATTGAATGTGTCAGGGGAAGCTACAACCAAGGATTTATGGGAAAAGTTGGCAAAGTTGCATCAGTCTAAGTCCCTAGTAAATAAACTATTCCTGAGAAAGAAGCTGTATAACCTGAGGATGAGATGGAGACTCGGTGGCAGAACATTTGAATGCCTTCAATACTGTGGTAAGTCAGTTAGTATATGTTGAGATTAAAATTTCAGATGAAGATAAATGTATCGGTTTACTGTGTTCTTTACCAGACTCATGGGATAGTCTGGTTGTGGCCATAGGTAGTAATACAACTGCCTTGAAGCTTGATGAAGTGGTCTCATCCTTATTGTTGGAGGAGATGAGATGGAAGAATATGGAAGGACATAGCACAGACACATTATTGGCAAGAGGATGTTCTCGGGAAAGAAATAGATCTAAGTTCTCAAGTGGGAGCTCTAAGTCTAAGGGTAGATCTAAATCTCCCAGAAAGTTTGTAAAGGTATGTTGGAGATGTGGAAAAGAAAGGCACTACAAGAATCAATGTAGATCCAAAGTTGAGAAAAAGAAGGGATTTGAAGAATATCCTTCTACAGAAGAAAAGACCTCCAAGGAAAAAGGAAGGGATGTGTACTTGGCTTCTTCAAGCACACATGCAGATCATGAGCCATGGTTGGTTGAATCTGGTGCATCCTTTCATATGACTCCCCACAGGGAGTGGCTCTGCGAATATGAAAGGTATGATGGAGATAATGTTTTCTTAGGTGATGATTCGACAACTAGAATCATAGGATGAGGAAAATTCAAGTTGAGGCTCATAGATGGAAGGATTAGAACACTGCATGGTGTTATGCACATCCAAGGTTTGGCCATAAATTTGATTTTTGTAAGTAAAATGGACGATGTAGGGGTAAAAACAATATTTGAAAAGGAAACCTACAGGATGGTTCGAGGAGAAATGGTGTTGTTGAAGGGAGTTCAGTTTGGAACTCTGTATAAGATGCAAGGAAGCACTATTAGTGATGGGTGTAATAGTTCCATTGCTCTTGATATTGGAGTTGAAGAAGAAAGAACTCCTATAGTCTCTGTAGAAAAGGTTATGACGTGGCATCAAATACTGGGGCATATCAGAGAGAAGGGTCTTCGACTACTACATGGTAAAGGCATGGTTGAAGGTATGTCTAACTGCTCTCTGGATTTTGATTTCTGTGAACATTGTGTATATGGGAAGTAGAATCGGGTAAGATTCCCCTCTGGTGCAACGAGGGCTGAAGGAATTTTACAGCTAGTTCACAATGATGTTTTTGGACCTGTGTCGGTCCCATCATTGGGAAAATCTATGTACTATGTCCCATTTATAGATGACTTCTTGAGGAATACTTGGATATATTTCCTTAGGAAGAAATATGAAGTCTTTGACAGGTTTAAAGAGTTTAAGGCTCTTGTTGAGAATCAAACAGAGAAAAGAATTAAGGTGTTGAGGACAGATAACGACGGAGAGTTCCGTGGGAATGAATTTGAAGAATTTTGTAAGAAGTCCGGTATAGAAAGGCAGAAGACTACTCCATACACACCTCAACATAATGGAGTTGCAGAAAGGATGAATATGACTCTGATGGAAAAAGCAAGGTGCATGCTCAATGGTGTCAGGTTAGGGCAATAATTTTGGGTAGAGGCAGTGGGTACTGCATGTTACCTGGTCAACAGATCACCCTCATAAGTGTTGGATGACAAGACTCCACAAGAGGTATGGACTGGTAAAGAACCTTCTCTCACACATCTCAAGGTATTTGGTTGTGATGCATATGTTCATGTTCCAAAGGAAAACAAGAGTAAGCTAGATAAGAAGGATGAAAAGTGTATATTTATTAGATATAAAGATGGTCTCAAAGGCTATAAGCTTTGGAACCCAGAAACTAAGAAGGTAGTGTATAACCGAGATGTGGTATTTAGAGAAATGAAGGATGTTGTTAAACAGGAAGTCCTACCAAGTAAGGAAGAACCAGAGAAAATAAAGTTTGATTTAAAGAATGATGAATCAGACTCTACAGAAGAACAAGAATCAAAACAAGAAGATCCTCATACTCGAGTATTGAGGAGATCGATTCGAGAAAGAAGGCTACATGAAAGGTATACTCCATCTGATTTTCGTTCAAATTTTTCTTTGTCTATTAACTGATGATGATCCTAGAACTGTCAGGGAGGTAGTGGATTCAGAGGATGGAAATCTCTGGAAAAGGGCCATGGACGAAGAAATGACATCTTTGGATAAGAATGAGGCTTGGGATCTAGTGGAGTTGCCAATTGGAAGAAAGCCCATTGGCAGAAAATGGGTATTTAAAAAGAAGCTAAATGCAGAAGGAAAAGTGGAGAAATACAAAGCTTGGTTGGTATGAAAGGGTTATTCCTAGGTTAAGGGAATTGATTTTGGTGAGATTTTTTCTCTTGTTGCCAAGTTAACCTCTATAAGATTTATGTTATCTGTTGTTGCTGCATTTGATTTTGAAGTAG
>JASDQU010208355.1:0-27295 GCA_032191745.1 Picea mariana | reverse complement strand
ATAATATTTGGGGGGTTTGATAGTAAAGAGTGTAGGTTGTCTTCTTTCCTTCATAATATTGTGCTTAATATTCATAATCTTATTGATGAAGTAATTTGTTGATGATCTAGTGTGAATGATGATGTGGTGAATGCTCAAGTCTTCTTTTCCTGCACACATTAAACATACTTGGTTAAATTGTAATATCTTATTCTTTGGTACATCTTGTAAGTAAATGTACATGTCATTCTTTGATTGAATAATTCTTTCATGTAAGTAGTTGTATATTGGTTTAACTTATTCTTTCGTAAATTTGTAAACACTTTGTAATCTATTGTAACGAACCACCCCTTAACATAGTTGACCCCTTGCCCAATTTATAGGCCCTAGTCTTAGTTGACCTAGGGAAAGGACTTGCTTGTCATGCTAACCCTTGCATATTGCATGGTTGCCTTAGCATCTTAGGATTAGAATCCCCTCTAACCTTAACAAACTAAAATTAACTCCTAGAACTTAACATAATTCATCTAGTAACTAAGGATTACCCCCTTTGGCTTCCCTAGGAGTAAGCCTAAACGGAAGAGGTTCCGGTCAAAGTGACAGCGTGGGCTGTGAACCTAGGCATTGTGCCTCCAAGGACACACTAAGTGAGCCGAACTCAAGCTCACGTTTGCAATTGTGTATAAGGACGGCAACACCTTTAAAGGCCATAATAGAGATGGTCAAAAGAATGGAGGCCACCCATGCTACCCAACTTAGTGCATTACAGAATAGGTTGATAGCCATGGAGAGGTCCCAAAATCAGAATAACAGATTCCAACCGAGGCCTAGTAATGAAAGATGGCAAAAGAAAAGTCCTCAACAAGAACAAAGGCCACCAAATCAGTTAGAATCTAATAATGTGGTAAATGAGGACATACCACCCTTTTGTAGAGCATGTGAGGACTTTCATGAAGAGTCCACTTGTCTAGTTTTTTGTCAAATAAATGAGCAAGGCCTTCCTCCAACAAACAACTTTGTGGGGCATTCAAGGAGCTCTAACCACATAAACAATTTTGGAGAAACTCACCCTTTGTCAATGGATCATTGACTCAAAATGCAAGAAAGGTGTGAACAAACAAATGATGTGGTTAAGGAGTATGATAATGTTACAAAGTTGTATGGACACAAGCCAACAAACGAGCAGATCCTAGAGATGGCCAGACATAAGGGAATAGTTTACCAAAGAAAAGGGAGAGAAGCTGCAAACAAATCTCAAACAAATTTTCCCAAGGTAACTACTCCTCTTCCAATTATTGATCTATCTATTGATTTAGGTAATTGGATTTCAAATGCTAAAATATTGGTTCCAGTATCAGACCTTCTGAAAATCCCTTCACAGAAGGAAAAACTACTTAAAGCATTAAGTGTTCCTAATAGTAAAGAGGTTGTTAAAAATCAAGAGGTTGTCAAGAGTCAAGAAAAAGAAGAAGAAAAGGAACAACATAAAGATCCGCCGGTGGTTTTAACTAGCAGAGATAGAACCAAGGAAGAGAATCCCCCTTTCTTTGTGTCTCTAAAAATAAATGACCAATGGTTACACAACTGTATGTATGATTCAGGAGCTTCATCCAACATCATTACTAAAGGAATCATGCAAAGGCTAGGCCTTAAGGTTACAAGGCCCTATCAAAACATATGTGCCATGGATTCTAGGGAAGTCGAAACCCTTGGGATTATCATAGATCTGCCAGTTAAGCTAGCTTTCCACCCAGATTTTTCTTTTGAGATGGATGTGCTTGTAATTGATGTACCAGATGCTTGGGGTATGCTTCTCTCAAGAAAATGGGGAGCTCACATGGGTAGCTGCATAAACATGGATTTATCCTTTGCAATTATCCCATACCCTCCTCCATCAACCGAAAGCTTCAGGCTCTATAGAGAAAAAGAAAGGAAATACCATATAGAACACCCTAAAGAGCAGTTCAATGAGTTCTTATGCCAAACATCTGAAATGGAAAATTTCTCTATTTGTTCAAACTTCCTAGCACCAGCGGAAGAAAAGTTTAAGGATGAAAAGGAAAGTAATAAGGCTTGGAAGATGAACTTTGATGGTGCACATTCAAGATCAGGAAAAGGGGTTGGGATTGTCCTAGTTTCACCAACAAGAAAGTCTTACAATTTTGCATTTAGATTAGAATTTGATGCAACAAATAATGTGGCTGAGTATGAAGCACTTCTACTTGGCCTAGAAATTGCAAAAGATATGGGGATAAAAATAATAAATGTCAAGGGTGACTCAGACTTAGTCATTCTCCAAGTTAAAAATAAATTTGCATGCAAAAGTGAAAGGTTAAGGAGATACAGAAATGCAATTTGCGATACCATAGAAATGTTTGATGTTATGGATCTCATTTCAGTACCTAGGGATTAGAACAGTCTAGCTGATAGTTTGGCAGTTACAGCTTCAACCCTCCAACCTTCAAAAGATTTAATGAAAGGAGAAGGAAAATTGGAAATAATCTTTAGACCTTCAGTTCTAGACAATGTTGATCATTGGCAAGTCTTCATAGATGACAAAGAAATCCTAAGATTCATTCATAATGTTCAAGAATTCTCAAATTTCAATGTCAGTTATAAAGAGGAAGGCAAAGATTATCCCGAGGAGGATGACTCAATAAAGAATCCAGTCCCTAGGGGAATAACTGCTTTGGAAAAGATCTTTGACAGGCATGTCATGCACAAGAAGAAAAAGGAAGTAATAAAACCTGGCAGCTATATAGAAGTAAACATTGGGACAGAAGAAGTCCCAAGGCTCATAAAAATCGAAAAGGGTACTTCAGAAAAAGAAAGAAAATAATTAATAACTCTTGTCAGTGAGTATAGGGATGTATTTTCTTTTACATATGATGAACTCAAAGCTTATAAAGATGATATATTCCAACATACTATCCCACTCAAAGAAGACACAAAACCTTTCCGGCAAAAACTTAGGCGAATAAATCCTAAGTTGGCACCTTTGATTCAAGCAGAACTCAAAAAGATGTTGGATGATGGCATCATTGCCCCAACAAGGCATTCTTCATGGTGTTCTAACTTGGTAGTAGTTAGAAAGAAAAATAGGGGAATAAGACTATATATAGATTTTAGAAATCTGAATCTTGCATGCATTAAGGATAATTACCCCTTGCCCAACATGGAAACTCTATTGCAAGGAGTTACTGGGTCAAAAATAATGTCTATGTTAGATGGTTTCTCCAGATACAATCAAGTGTTGGTGCGAAAAGAGGATCAAAATAAAACAACTTTCACCATACCATGGGGCACCTTTGAGTACCTTAGAATGCCCTTTGGATTATTAAATGCAGGGGCCACATTTCATAGAGTCGTGGATTTTGCTTTCCACGAGTTGATGGGCAAGATCATCGAGATATACCAGGATGATTTAACTGTGTTTTCAAAAGAAAGATCTGATCATATAAGTCATCTTAGACAAGTGTTTGAAAGATGCCGAAAGTATGGCATCTCCTTAAATCCGGCCAAGTCAATCTTAGGAGTTGATGAAGGTAAATTGTTGGGTCATATCATAACAAAAGATGGGGTGAAAATGGACCCAGAAAGGGTGCAAGCCATACAACAAGTCCCTTCACCCCAAACCAAGAAAGCCTTGCAATCCTTTACTGGTCAGATTAACTTTGTAAAAAGGTTCATCCCAAACTTGGCCGAAACTGTGAAACCTATTCAAAGACTTTTAAAGAAAGATGTCAAGTTTGAATGGACAGAAGAAGGAAGAAGAGCATTCAAAAGTATTAAGGACGCAATTAGTAAATCTCTTGTACTAATTAGTCCAAACTATGCTAAAGACTTTCAAATCTTCTCATTTGCTTCTGAGGATACTATAGCAGGGGTGTTGCTCCAAAAGAATGACGAAAGTTAGGAGCAACCCATTGCTTTCATGAGCAAGGCATTGCAAAATTTAGAGCTTAATTATACAACTATGGAAAAGCAAGCATATGCTTTGGTCAAGTCCCTTAAGCATTTTCGAGTCTACATAGGATATTCAAGAGTTGTGGGGTATGTACCTCACCCAGCGGTAAAAGATATCCTTGGACAACAAGACTGCTTGGGGGTCAGAGGAAAGTGGGTTTCGAAAATACAAGAGTATGATCTAGAGATAAAACCCACCAAATTAATCAAAGGTCAAGAATTAGCTCAAATGCTAACTGAAGGTAATGAACAAGCTTTGAACCTAGTCTGTCAAAAAAACCAAGCTGGGCCAGCTTTATCTCCAGAACTTCAAAAGTTAGAACAACACGAATGGTATGCTGATATCATTTTCTTCCTTTCTAATCTCACATGCCCTAGTCACTTAATTGGTCACAAAAGAAGAGCATTGAGATTAAAGGCAGCTGAGTATTGTATTATTCAGGATGGATTGGGGTAATACTTAGATGTGTTGATGAGCTTGAGTCCAAAAGACTCTTGGTTGATTTTCATTCAGGATTTTGTGGTGCGCATTTTGCAGCCAAAACCACTGCCCACAAAATCCTCAGAGCAGGTTACTACTGGCCTACTATATTTTCAGATGTGCACAAAATGGTTAGGGGTTGTCAACAGTGTCAGTTGTTTATTGGGAAGCAGAAGCTAGCAGCCTTACCATTACAGCCAGTGGTGGTGGAAGCCCCTTTTCAGCAGTGGGGGCTTGATTTCATTGGTCCGTTCAAAGATAATTCAAGTAATGGCTATACTTGGATAATCATGGCAACTGATTACTTTACAAAGTGGGTAGAGGCTATACCCACCAAGTCAGCAACCAATAAAGTGGTCATGGACTTTCTTGAAGACAAAATTATCACTAGATTTGGTGTGCCAGCAAAAATAACTATTGATAATGCCAAGGCCTTTAGTTCCACAGAACTATCCTCATTCTGTTTTAAATATGGCATTATATTATCCCACTCATCAAATTACTATCCCCAAGGCAACGGTCTTGTTGAGTCTAGCAACAAGAAATTAATGACAATCCTTAAGAAAACTGTTGGGGATAACAAGAGGTCATGGGATAATAAGATCAAGTTTGCACTTTGGGCTGACAGGATCACAAAGAAGGGTTCAACAGAAAAGAGTCCCTTTGAGTTGGTTTATGGTCTTGATGTCACTTTGCCAGTTCATCTGAAGCTTCCAATGTATCAATTTGTCCAGAAGTATGGCTTAGACAAAGATTTTCATCAGAACAGGATTGATCAGATAATTGAATTGGATGAAAATAGAAGGAAAGCCCTTGATCAAAGTATAAAAAGTCAAGAAAAAATAAAGAAGACTTTTGATAAGTCCTCAAGACAAAGGAAATTCTAGGCAGGTGATACAGTCCTTCTATGGGACAAACAGAGAGAGAAGCCAAGAATTCATGGCAAGTTTGACAGTCTATGGGCAGGGCCATATATTATCCAGAATGTAGCTGGAAAGAATTAATTTATCCTAAGCAGATTAGACGGTGAGAAGTTGCCACTATTAGTAAATGGTCAACTTCTCAAACTCTTCTTCAACGAAGTCGTCTAATGTCCATAGGACATATGTTGTATCATATTCTTTAAACCCTATCCTCTGTACTTTAAACTTATTTATTTCCTATACATAGTTTATTTTTTTTGTATATAGTTTAATTTTGTACATAATTTATTTTTCCAAATTTGTATATATATATACATGTATATTATTTCTACAGCTTATGTTTAATATTGGATTTTATATATGGACATGTTATTGACAAAATTTCGTTGAATGCAGGTCATGTGATTCTGGATTCTCGTATGCTTTCCTTCAAAGAATAAAAGATCAAGCACACATCCCCATATGAAGCCAATGTTATCCATCAAAGTTGCACTAGGATGGACTTCCAGCGAGCCACCAAATTTTGAATAATATTGTTCAAAATTCAGAATTCAGAAGTTCAACCGGTCATAAAGACCAACCTTTTTCTTTTTTTTACATTTTCATAAAAAATTGTAATAAGAGATGTTGCATGATGAACTTCTAAAAGGTCTTAGCCACCTTAAGTCCTAAGCGTGAGCTATACTCTCAAGTGTTTTTTTTACTTACTAATTATATTTTTCCATTTTCAGGCAATTTATAATTTATGAGTTTTTTCACTCAATTCCTCCAGAGCTGGAGTATATGCCCATGGTTAGGCTTGAGCATGGATCTGATCCTAGTGTCTAATGTATATTACCATGCTAAACATACTCCTAAAGTCTTATGGAAATGTACTAAGTCACCCTTAGGTTTTTTTTTAATTTTTTCAATTAATTAAAAAATTGTCAGAATTCGGCAACTTTTAATTAAAAAATAAAGATGTGTAAAAAAAGTGGTACTAGGGGACTTTATATGCCATGGGGGTGCTCATTTTTGGACCTAGAGCACCCATATTACCTAAATACCCACTTAGTTGAGCAAAAATAGTGATTTTAATCACTCAAAAATTAATTTTGCTCAAAAAACCCAAAAAAGTCGAAATAAAATCAAAAAAATCAGCAAAAGCAAAAATTAAGGAAACGTGTGGGGAGATGTTGGAGACAAATAGAACTCCAAAATAGCTATGTGGCAGCTATTTTCAATTTCAATTATTTATTTCTTTGTTTAAAATAAACAAATTCCCCTCAGCTCTCAATGCGGTTCCTGACCCTTCCAGTTGCGAGCTAGTCTCAATCTGTTGGAAGTAAGTTTCATACACGTTGTGCTGGTCAGTGGTTGATAGATTAATTAGGACAATCTCTAAAGTAGTTAGCTTAATGCGCGGGGAAACGCCTTGAAGTGACCTGCGAAGTAAGGCAAACCATCTCGGAACCTGACTTCCCACCCGTTTTGGACATCCAACAATTTGAGTGAGTTTACTGGTGAGACCATTGGGTTTCAGTAAACTCTCCGCAAATTTCCAAACAAAGAGCTAACCTCCAAGGAGGCCCAAACCATTTCATTAACTCAACATCAATTTATCCTAATAAAACACATGAACTACATTGCCCACGATTCACTTTAAGGCATTGGTCTCATTTTACACTCAGCAAAGCCACAGGCTTCCTTTTATATATTGGTTATCTTCTTTGAAGCAATTTTAAATTTACTTGCATATAACAAACGTACCTGAGTGTCATTTTTTTTATGCAAGTATTTGCTTGATTTTATATCATGGATGAATAATTGGTTTATGTGTATTTCAATTTATGGTTGATTGTTAAATGAATAATTAAACTCCTAAATTTCATTTCTTGTACTTAGCTTATTTCAAAGCCTTAGTATATTTGTTAGGGAATACCCCCCTTGGTTTCGCTAGGAGTTGGCCTAGATGGAGGAGTTGAGGATTAGGTGACAACACTTTAACTCTCACTTGCCCCCAAGAACACACCAAGTGGATTGAAGATTTCTTCCACGTCTCCCAGATATATATAAGACGGCAACAGGACTGAAAGGTTAAGGTCCAATGATTCTTTGTCTACATAGTCATCACTTAATGAAAGAACAAAAGTGCAGAGCATCTATTTTCTAATAAATCATATATGAGTCTAACCATCAATCAACCTTGAAAAGTGCTCAAGGCAAGTAAGTTGCTTCAACTTCACTTCTTAGGGCCAATTTCACGCATACTATTTGTATAAAGTAATTTAGCAGACTATTTTCAACGAGAATGATCTTAACAATCAGCAAAACTTTGAAAAAAGACATTAGCTAGTTTAAGACACATTTTTCCTCAAAATTAGTTTCGTATCAATGTAACTTTACATAGTTGAAGCCACATGTAATTCAATATATCTTACAGGGCATCTTGTGAACATAAAAAAATATGATATTCTATTCTATAAATATTCCCTAAATTTGTTAGGTAACAGTCAATAACCGTTATTTCAATCATTTCAATTGAAATCAGAGAATATTATCCACTACCAGAACTCCTGGCAAAGTCATTTTCTGGAACATACTACGATTTACCTAAATTTATCAAAGAACACGAAATGGCCCTAAATTTGACCAAACTCTCTCGCTTCATTCTTTCTTTATTCAATTTAGTTCATGAAATTTTGAAAGCCCTAATCTATACTAATCAATTTATGTAATTTGCCTGAAGAGTGCAAAACGGCCGTAAGAAGGTAAGCTTATCTTATGCCAGATCAAAATAAACATAATGAACTACAAGTTAATTGAATAAAGCAGCCTGAAATTTTGCAATCAAACAAAATCATTACATTAAAGCAATAAAGCAGAAGAGAGATGCAATAAAGCAGCCTGAAATTTTGAAAGAAGAAGAGAGTAAGCTGAAAGCAAACCTGTTCCTTTCTTAATTCAATTTAGTTCATGAAATTTTAAGAGCTATAGTCTATGATAATCTTCACAAAATCAATACATGAAATTTGCTAGAAGAGTGCAAAACCGTAAGAATACAAGTTCATCTTATGCCAGATCCAAATAAGAACAAAGAACTATAATTTTATTGAGTCAATCACCCTGAAATTGTTCAGTTAAAGACCCTAACCTCCGCTTTAATTCTACTCATCCATTTAAAAGAGAGAACTCGAAATTCGAAGTAGTGAAATATTCTTTGTTTGTTTGAAATCTTTTAAAAAAAAGAAAAGGAAAAAGGCAGAAAGCCTACCTCAACATCATGCGTACAGCTAAAGGCGCAGTGCAAGAACTGAAGCATGTCTAGCTTTTCCTTAACTAACTTGTCCGCCATCGATTTCAGATGTTTAAAGGCCGTATTTCTTAGCATCTCTGCAATTCGTCGCCTTGTCGTTAGCATTGATCCCGCGTCTCTTGAAAACAAAATTGCTTGCAACTTCTGAAGCGCGATGTCATATCTGCCCCAGTTAATAGTAAAATTAAGCATAATTCAAACGTGAATGAAATTTAACCGTTTCAGTTGCTAAAGCAGAGAAATAGCCCTTAAACTATACTGGTTGCAACATCAAATCCTGTAACGTTTTAACAGATGAATTGGAATGGCAAACGGTGAATGCAACGATATGGTAATGCTGAAATTTAAATGCCGCTGGTTTTAGTGTATCAACGGGACCTTTTGAATTGAATATCGGAAACCAAAGCCGGCCATTCTTCGAGACCCGCCATTAACAGCTTTTGAAATTTCGGATTCAAGGTTATTGACAATGGAGAGGTGTTATTTTATTCTTTTTATTAGTCCCTGCCGTGCGACTATAACCTTGTATTAGTTTCATTTTACTTTCAAACATTTCCATTTTATCTTAACTCAAAGAATTGAAGTGTTGACCAGTTCTCACAAAAATGATTTTTAAGGCACCGCCCTCTCAATGTTATGATAAAATTGATTTTTAATTAAATTCATTAAGTAAGAAATTAAATAACGAAGCAGAGCCTTATTACTGTTGGCAATTCTGCAATGGAGGCTTTCTGTGTAGTTGAGGTAATTGAAGCTTCTGACAATTCTAGAGTGCAATCGAGAGACCTCTGGTAAAGGTGCTCTTAGATCAATGCAAATCTTGCAGACCTCTAGCTAAGGTGGCAGAAATTGACAAAGGAAGATGTAGCAATGGTTGCAGACCTTGGCAAAGGTGGCAACCCTTCAGGCATCTACAACATGCAAAGACCCGACCTTTCCCTCCTCTCGAGTCGAGTGCCCTTGTTATCTTTTACCATTTTTCATTGTTGATTAAAGCTTGGTCTGGTTGGTCATCATCCAGACTTCGTACTAGTTGGTGGGTTGGTTATCATCCATACCACTTGGAAATAATGGAGCAAGAGTTAGTTACGTAGACAAAACTCTACTAGTGTTTAATGTAGATCCTATTTTTTTGTTGTTTGTTGTAACCACCTAAGTAGATTGGATTCATATATTATGATGTAATCTGTCTTCATTGAATAATAGATTCTGAGCGTAGTTTCACCTGTGTGGTTTTCTCCTAATTCTAAGTTGGTATCAGAGCTGCATTGGAGATCCGTGAGACCCAGCTCTCTGAGGCGAGATCAGTGGTGCAAGATCTCAAATTAATTGAATAGAGGCGCTAGCGCTCCCCATGCAGTGTTAGAGGAGCGTCGACGCTCTCACACTTGTGAAATCAAAAATTTTGGATCCCTCGCACTCTCGTTGTATGCATCTAAGAGCGCTAGGGCACTAGCGCTCCCCCTTCCACACTCAAGGAGCGTTGCCATCTCTGACCAGCGCCCCCCTTTCCATAGCACAGGAGCGCTAGCACTCCCCTTCATTAGTCCAAGGAGTGTTGACCATTTTATTTGGGAAGCATGAGCGTATTTTGCTGCAAGAGGAAGAGAGGCGCGCGAATTTGAAGCCTCAGAATTCAGACCTGGCATTGTGGTCAAATAAGAGATCCCCGAGAGGGAGATCAAGAGAAAGAGGCAGAGGAGGCAGTTCTTTACAGGGAGGCAATTCATCGCAAAGGAGACAATCTCCAAGGTCGAATCAAGGTATGTCATCTAACAGGAATGAGTCAAAGAGTTGTTTTTATTGTGGTCGACTTGGACATATTATTAGAGACTGTCATAAGAAGAAGAGTGATGAGGCTAGGAATAAACCTAGAAAACATTCAAGTCATTATGCAGAAGAATCTTCAAAACATGATCTCAGATTGTTTATTGCTAGTGATGATATTGATGAACCCCCGAATTTTGATTCACGGGATCTTAGACTGTTTGTGTCTAATGTTGCTTTGTTTGTTGACACTGATGATGTTGATGCCTGGTTTGTGGATTCTGGAGCATCATTACATATGACATGTAATAAGAAGTGGTATATTAATTTTAAAGAAACACATAATGGTGCCAACATATATCTTGGAGATGACCACGCTCATCAGATCAAGGGATACAAAGATATTCTAGTAACATTATCGAATGGTATTGTTCAACACATTCGCAATGTTGTGTATGTGCCCGGGATAAAGAAAAATTTGATCTCTGTGTCCAGCATTACAGATCAGAACTTGAAAGTTGAATTCTTCAAGAATTATTGCATAGTGAAGGATCTGTTGGACCAATACAGAATTGTTGCAATGAGAGTCAGAGCAGGAGGACTATACAAGCTTGATGTTACCAGCAAAGAACATCACGCACTAACTTCTGCAACTATGCCAACAGAGAGTCTTTGGCATCAAAGGTATGGCCACATCAATCATCATGATTTATTGTTATTACATTAACAAAATATGGTTGAAGGACTTCCCATGTTAAAGAATGGGAATGTTGCTTGTGAAGGATGTACATTAGGAAAGATGCACAGAGATGAACTCCCCTCTAATTCTGATAGGAAAAAGAGAGATATGTTAGATCTTGTGCATATTGATGTTTGCATACCTATACAGACTAGGTCTTTAGGAGGTGCATTTTACTTTCTGTTATTTATTGATGATTGCACGAGATACACATGGATTTATTTCCTTAGAAGAAAAAGTGATGTTTTTGAGTACTTTAAGGATTTCAAAACCATGGTGGAAAAGCAGACAGGAAAATCCATCAAAATCCTTCGTTCAGATCAAGGGGGAGAGTATAAATCAGGGGACTTCATCAATTATTGCAAAGATCATGGAATAGTACAACAGTTTACAGTACCCCACACTCCACAACAGAACGGAGTGGCTGAAAGAAAAAACAGATCTTTGGTAGAGTGTGCATGCAGTATGATGAAAGGTAAGAATCTTTTGAATGCATTTTGGGTTGAAGCCATAAGTACTACAGTTTATTTAAAGAATAAAAGTCCAACAAGGTGTCTTGATAATATTACTCCTTTCGAAGCCTTGTATGGTTCCAAACCTGCAGTTCATAATTTGAAAGTATTTGGGTGTAAGGCTTTTGCTCATAATCCAAAGGAGAATAGGAAGAAATTGGATGCCAAAGTCATTAAATGTATTTTCATGGGGTATTGTTCTGAATTCAAAGCATACAAACTGTTTGATCCTTCTACTCACAAAGTATTTGCGAGTAGAGATGTTCTTTTCCATGAGCATGAAGCAGGAAATCATGATGACAACAGTCACGAGGAATGGCATAGACTTCTTGATGAAGGAGTTAAAGAAGAGCAGCAACAACAACAATCATCACAGCAACAACCACAATTGCAACAACAGCCACCACAACAGCAGCCACAACCGCAGAGACAGTGACAACAACAAGAAGGACTCAGTGATATGGACACTTCAAGCAGTCATAGTTCACCTAGATGCAAAGACAAATCTTCACAAAGTGGGGAGGAAGATCATCAGTTGAGAATATCTTCACGACAGGTTCGGCTCCCTGAGAGGTATAGAGACTATGCCCTAATGAGTAGCATTTCAAATGTCATAGAACCCATGAGTTTTAATGAAACCAATTAACATGATGAAAGGCGAAATGCAATGGAGGAATAATATGAATCTATAATGAAAAACAATACTTGGGAATTGACCGAATTGCCTAAACATAAAAATCCCAGTGGATGCAAATGGATATACAAACCCAAGTTTAAATCAGATGGTAGTATAGACAAATATAAGGCTAGTTTGGTCGCAAAGGGGTATTCACAAATAGAAGGTATTGATTATGCTAAAACATTTGCACCAGTGGCTAAATTGAATACTATCAGATTGTTAATTGCTTTAGCTACAAAGTACTATTGGAAGCTACACCAATTAGATGTTAAATCTGCATTTTTGAATTGCGAGTTAAAGGAGGAGGTTTATCTTACTCAAGCTGAAGGGTTTGTGGAACATGGGCAAGAACACTTAGTGTGTAAGTTAAAGAAAACATTGTATGGACTAAAATAGGCACCTAGGTCATGTTATGAGAAGATAGACTCTTTCTTTCTTCAACAGGGTTTTATGAGGAGCAAGAGTGATCCTAATCTGTATACTAAATTTGATTAGCAGGGGTATATAGTACTGATTTCCTTATATGTTGATGATTTAATAATTACAGGAAATGCAGGGAAATTAATTGATGAAATCAAGGAGCAGTTGTCACAAGTTTTTGAAATGAAAGATCTCGGTGAGTTGCATTACTTCCTAGGTCTTGAAGTTTGGAGAAATGCAGGCCAAACTTTTGTTTGTTAGAGTAAGTATGTTAGAGAAGTACTTAAGAGATTTAAAATGGATCAATGTAAATCTTCTATTGTTCCCATGCAACAGAATGTGAAACTTTCTTGTGATGATGGTTCGAGGGATGTGAATGGCACTATGTATAGACAACTGGTGGGTAGTTTGAACTATCTCGCCACAACCAGACCTGATATTGCATATTATGTGAGTGTGTTAAGTCAGTTTATGGTGAAACCTCAAGAAAGCCATTGGAATGCAGCAAAGGTGGTACTCAGGTATCTAAAAGGAACACTTGATTATGGTATTAAATATACTGATGCATCTGATGTTGAGTTGACAGATTACTCAGATTTTGATTGGGCTGGAAATCCAGATGATCAAAGATCAACCACTGGATATGTGTTTGGCATTGGATCCGGGGTTGTTTCATGGAGCAGTAAAAAGCAGCCTGCTGTATCTTTGTCTTCTACTGAAGCAGAATATAAAGCCTTGTGTGCAGCAACTTGTGAAGCTATTTGGTTGAGAAGACTTATTCAAGATGTTGGAGAAGAACAAAAGGAACCTACAATGATCAAATGTGATAATCAAAGTTCAATCAAGATGGTGAATAATCCGATTGATCATGCAAGGACAAAGCATGTTGATGCTCAGTTTCATTTTGTTAGAGAAAATTTGCAATCCAATGAAATAGCTCTTATGTATTGTAATACTTGTGAAAATACTGCTGATATTTTCACTAAACATCTTGGACAGATTAAGTTTGAGCTATTTAGGGAGATGTTAGGTGTAGAAGTCAATCCATTATCCATTGAGGGGGAGACTTGGAAATAATGGAGCAAGAGTTAGTTAAGTAGACAAACTCTACTAGTGTTTAATGTAGATCATATTTTTCTATTGTTTGTTGTAACCACCTAAGTAGATTGGATTCCTATATTATGATGTAATATGTCTTCATTGAATAATAGATTGAGAGCGTAGTCTCACCTGTGTGGTTTTCTCGGTTTTCTCCTAATTCTAAGTATACCTACCCCCAGTTGGGCTCTTGACCGTGTTATGTACGAAGGGGAGTTGCTCAAACTCGAGCTCGATAACGCTTTTGGTATTTATCTATTCTATTTTTCTTCCCAGTTTCTCTGCTTTTACTCGTGCTTATGCTTATGTTGCTCATACCAAGTCTCGTTGATATTGTTATGTTTTCAAGTGCAGATTTTGCTTCCAAGAGCACATACATATTTGGAAAAGTGAAGGTGCAGATTAAGCTTGTTCTTGGGGACTCTGTTGGCACCGTTACTGCATTCTATGTAATTTCCATTTGCCATGTACATTAAATAAGATTTCCCTTCACCATTGAACTGTGGCTACTAACAACTTCTTTCTTCATTTGCGGGTTGAGCTTTACTAGTCCATGTCTATTGTAACATCTTTTTGCTTTCGATTTTGGATACTGTTGTCTATTGTTGTTTCTCGTATCTAGGAGGTTTGTGTTGTATAAATATTTGTCGAACGATTGGGGAGTCTTGCAATGGAAGAAAACGACAGTGAACATCGATGACCATGTTTTTCTGGCAAAGTTACCTCCTGACCAGAAATCGCATGATGCGTGCGTGGATGAATATATCTCCAAATTGGCCATCGAACCTCTGGATCAGTCACATCCTCTCTGGGAATTCCACTTCATGAATTATAAAACTAGTGAGGTCGAAAGTACCTTGCTTATTAAGCTCCATCATTCCCTCAGAGATGGCATTTCTCTTATGTCCACGTTGTTTTCTTGGGCTCGAAGAGTCGACAATCCTGTTCTTCCTCTGACTTTTCCTACTGCCAAGGATAATTATACTGGATCCATGACTTCCTCAAACCATGCCATTGCAGTGAAATATTTTCACAGACTATGGTATCTCATGATTGTAGCATGGTACACATTGATTGATGTAATAAGCTCTTTATTGAGAAAGGCGGGATGCATCGACGATAGCTAGCTTCCTATCCGAGGACCTCTTTAAGTCCAACACATGCCCATTGCTCTTTCTTCTACTGCTTTTAACTTGGAAGACATCATACATATAAAGAATTATGTAGGAGGGGTATGTGATCACCATATACTTGCAACACTAATTCATATTGTCTGACTGGAATGTACACTTACAACTTTTTTATATGCTCTATAGACAATGAATGATGCGGTCATAGGATTCATTTTCTAGGGCAGGCAATGTTACTTGCAGATTCACCTGTCAACTTGTGGTAATTTTCATAATTTTTTAATTTCTTTTTGAAAATTTGGGAAAACAAGGATCTGATGACAACGTAAATTTGTGCAGAGCATAGAAGAGATGTTGAAGCCAAAAACTCAAGTGACATGGGGAAATCACTTTGCTTTCTTACTTGTTACCTATCATGGGAAAAGTGGGGAATCCTTTGGAGTTTGTGAAAAGGAAAAAACTTATCATAGATAGACATAAAATGTCTTTAGCAGTCTTCTACAATGTAGGCATATAGGAATTATGAGTTGCCTAGCAAGATGAAGAGGACCACATGTATGTTGTTCCAATTTACCAAAAACTCATTCAGATAAAATATTTTCTCACTAATGATACACTTGATGCAAGCAATTATTAAATCTTTATACAATATCATTTGTCAATACATCAATGATGATATCAAGTATGATTGGCCCAATGGGGAAGGTGGCAATGGAAGGGAATCCATTAAAAATATTTTCTTTCTTTTTAACTGGAGCACCTATAGTGAGTAAATAGATTGCTCAAGCTCCTCTCACTATTTTCTACTTATTTGCTTGAAATCAAAGCAATAGGTTGCATAAACTGGCTGAAATCTAACTATTTAGAAATTTGTTTATTGATATATTAAATAATTATGGATTTTTTTCATGTAGAGTCTCTATGTGTCTATTTTGACCTATATGGACACTATCAAGATCCAAGTGATAGGTCAAAAGGCTCTTATCGATGTCAATATGTTGTGCAAGTGTTTGACGGAGGCCTTTGAAGAGATAAGGAAGCTTCCATCCACCGTAAATTGTTGTGAAAGGGAAAACATATACCGTGATATGGGAATGCATTTTTTTTCATCATTGGAGAGCAAAAGAAATCCACGCTTCCAAGGGCATCCTACCACGCAAATTCGAAACATATCATTGTAAAAAACAACTTTGGCCATGCTCTATTTATGTCTAATCGAATGAACAGTCCTACCAAATGGCTTGAGTACGAATCGATTGCATGTTACAATACTTGGCAATATATGTTTGTGTGCAGGTTCAGTTTTTCGACATGGTTCCCTAATAAGGGTAAGTGGAAGTCTTTCTTGGATATTCACTGGGTTTATCTAGTCTCTTAATTTTAACACTAATATTATGGTATGAGGGTTCTTCAGGAATCATGGTATTTATTTTTGAATATGCATCACATATTGGTCTGATCTGAAAATTTGATTCAAAAATAAATAAGATGTCTTGGGAAGAATCCCATGCATAGTTTGTTCATTAAAACAAAAAAAGATTACGATCATAATGCTTAATTTGGATATAAGCAGAAGATACTCGGATTATTATGGGGCACAAGGTTGTTGTAGCATGCCTTGTTGTTAGGGGAATTTTGTATTTGTGTTATACAACAAAATTATCAACTATTCTAACAGCCCCACGTTTAGAACCATCCCTTAAACACTTTAACAATGTGGTGACTAGCAACATAAGAATTGGGTATTGGAATAGCTCCTTCATGAGAGATTTCTTGATGAGAGACTTGGGAATCCCTAAACACAGATTAATATCTCTATCTAATAAAGTTGATTATTATAATGATTTGTCTACCAGTCGTATGGATGTCATAGTAGATGAACGACCATACATGGAATCCCCCAGTGAACTCGCCTTGGCTACCCAACCTTTCATGACTCTAAATTGGATATTTGTAAGTGCTTAACATATATATGTCTCTCTAATTTCATTTCAATTTCAAATTCCCAAAATATTCATGGAAATTCCGGTTGTTTTGGACAGGCGTTTGACCCCATCCATCATGGACTACTAGCGAAAAACATTTGAAGCATAATATTGAAGTTAAGAGAGAGCGGGAAACTATACAGTGTTCAACATGATTGGTTACCTTACTCTGGGAGGGATTGCAATAACCACTCAAAGTTGGAATCCAACCAACTTAATGTTCAGCAATTTTGGGGCCTCTTCGACACTGACGAAGGAAGGTGTAGCTATGGTGGCAAACATTGGGAAAGGTGGCAACCCTTTAGGCATCTGCAACATGCAAAGACATGACCTTTCCCACCTCTAGAGTCAAGTGCCTTTGTTATCTTTTACTGAGTTTTCATAGTTGATTGAAGCTTGGTTTGGTTGGTCATCATCTAGTCATCAATGTTATTATTATTAACAAATATATATATATATATATATATATTATTTTTCATATTTTTATTTTGATTTAAAAATAAAACAAATATTTAAATATAAATTTCAAACAGTAAAGCAATAAAATGTTATTGCTTTGTGTTCAATATTAAAGAAAAAGTTATTTTTAATCAATGATTCTCATTGTAATGCACATTGTCCAACCAAAGTCTTACGAGTCTTGAGAAATGAATCTGAAGATTACCCTTCAGAAAAGATAATTAACAATTCGTGTGTTTTGCTCATATATTTATGTTTAAACTCAATAATTTATAATTTCTTTTATCCCAGTGACCTTGCTCATTGTGGATCTTGATCTGCTACAGTGTTAATTGGTTCTCTTGTACTTAGAAGAACCAAATTTAATCGTTAATTCACCTATACCTATAAGTTCACTTGTACAATGTGTTGCATTAAATAAACATGGTCTATAAGGCTGTGGTGTGTGGATTGTCATGACTTTGCATGATGTGACAAACTATCAACGCAAATGCATTAGCCCACTACATTAAGGTATATGTGAAAAAGAGAAAGTTGTGGGAATTGAAGTTAAGTGTTTCCTTCATGTATTACACTATTTGAAGAACAAAATCCCAATAATGGGTAATGCTTTATATTTTAAAATTTATAATCTTTGCAAAATTTATCACAAATTATATATTTTAATTTTATTATAGTTCTATAGATTATATAATTTAATCTTATTATAGTTTTAAATCATTATTTAATTATATATTTTAATCTTATTATAGTTTTATAGATTATATAATTTAATCTTGTTATAGTTTTAAATCATTATTATTGTCAGTTTTTAAACCTGCCAAAGGCAGGGACTACGTTTCCATGCAACACTTGTTGAGGGGAGCATAAATATCGTTTACATTGCATTGAAGTTGCACACGTTTTGACCAATGAGATCCCGAGGTCACAACGTTTTGACCAACAACAGCCTGAGGTCGCAACGTTTTGATCAATGACAACCTGAGGTGGCAACAATTGTTGAGTCATTTAATCTATTGGAAAGTGAATTAGCAGAATTAGGACAACTATGACTTAATGGTAACAAATTATATTTATCCTCACAAGAAAATAAAATAAAAAAGTATTTAACGTTGACTAATATTTTTGGAAAAAATTATGTAAGATGTTTTGAAATATTAGAGTGAACACCAGGGATCGAATTTGATAGGCAAATTTCTCGTTACGTTACGATTTGTCCATCAAATACAGAAAAAAAAAATAACTGAGAATTCGTTAACATTCTTAGTTAAATGTGTTAAAACGGGAAACCATCAAATTTGATAGATTGTTCGGATTTGAAATTTCAACACTCACTTATCATCGGGGATAATTGAAACTTGTACTTAGCTTTTTATTTTTAGTAAAGAATAGAGGTTACACTATTTTCCAAAACATTTCTTAAAATCTCATAAAGATGATTCTTCTTACATCTAATAAAGAGTAACTATGACTTAATGATAACGAATTATTTTTTTCTAGCAAGAATTTTCTTTATTTTTGAAGTAAGCAAGTTTTTATTTATAATAAAAAAACTAGGTTATATTCTTTCCATACCACGAAAAACATTTCTTAAAATCTTGGAAAGATGATCCTTCTTACATCTGATAAACAAATGTTAATATTATATATTAGTGTACATTTGGTAGCAGGCTCATTTAAAAGTAATCCTTGATCTCACATTTTCCCCCTTTCTTCTTTTTAACTTCATGTCACACCCTTGGTGAAAGGACTACAATGACGGATGGTAAATCAAAAACTAGGGGTTCGAGGTTCAATGGAGATATCAAATGTCTAGGATTTGAAAGGTGATCCAATTCCTTATCAAAATCAGAGTTGTCAAATTCATGTATTCTATTTATTCCTGCGGATGGAGTTTCAGTTGCAACTACCACCCTTGTGGAATTCTTATCATCTTCTCTATCCACCATAGAGAGTGTTGTTTTCTCAACTTGCATTTTAAATAGCCATTAATATCCTTCTCTAAATCTATATTATATGAATTTCCTACACTTTATTCCTCTTTATCTTTTGACACTTGTTGTTCAGACGATTGTCATCCTTTAGTTTTTGGTGTATGACATTTTTTCCTTTTAGGATAAGCACATGTTTGAATACATGTACCCTGCAAATGTCCTACTTGTTGACAAATCCAACATCAAAATGTTGTGTTTTCATAATCCAATTCTTACATCCATCTAGAACCTTTACTTTGAAGTATAAGCTTATCGAATAAGCTTTTGTTGATGTCAATCTTCACATAGATACATGAATATGTGAAAAGACCAAGTTTAATCTAATCTATCTCTGTTTTTAAATATCGGCACAAATTATGCCTTCAAAGACTGATAATTCCCAAAAATGGAGTGGTAGGTTGGAGAGGCGCAACTTACAAGGGTTTTGGTTACATAAATAATGGACGAGTTAATGTTTGGAAACCATGGGATAACAAAAATCCTTTCTCTTCCCATAAACCAAGGGCCCTCATCGCAAACTCTATGATAATCAACAAGAGTGTGAAATTGAACAAATAAAAAACATTTTGAAACAAATCTTTAGCATGCAATCTCTGTAGCTATGGTATTTTGGGGATTATTTGTGAACACTTGCCTCATAGTGTCAAGACCTTGGCACTTGGCATACTTGGCCTTCTTCACTACTCAAGCTGGAGGGGCCTTATTCTTAGCCTTTGAAGTGGGAAGAGATTTAATTGAAGAATTGATAGACTTAGATGTCTTTTCCTTCATTGCCTTTACCACAGTAGCGACCTTCTTCACAGTGCCATGGTTTATTAAACATTGTGACTATTGGTTTTGTATCCTTAACCAATTCTATGGAAACAACATTATTGGTGAAAGACACTGCAGATTTGGTGACCTTCTTGGTGGTGTGTGGTTTCAATGCAGATTTTGCAAACTTAGCAATGGTGGTCGCCTTGGGCATCTTGGAAGTTTTTTCCACTGACCTAGCATTTCCATGACAATGTTCTTCTTCTTGGCAAGCTCTATCTTGGTAGTGTCAGACAACTTAAAGGAAACCTTAACCTTGATTTTTTTGCCATCCAATGTGACCTTCTTAATCTAAACAACAAGCATTTTCTTGTTGTTAGATGGGAGATGTGAACTGGGCTATCAATATGCACCCTACAATAGAGCATTTAATGTTCTATATGCTAGGATATATACCATCTTATGTAAAGGTGCTTTAGATCGGATGATATATATCCTAGCATATAGAGCATAAAATTCTATGTTGTGAGGTGCATGTGTTTCTTTAGATCAGACGATATATATTCTAGAATATAGACCATCAAATTCTTTGTTGCGAGGTGCATATGGTGCTTTAGATCGGACGATATATATCTTAACATATAGAGCATTAAATGCTTTGTTGCAAGGTGCATATTATTTACCTATGAATTGTATTTTTCCTCCATGTATTTGTCGATGGCCCTCAAAACCGAGTCTCCTCTCTCCTTCACTGCTACGAAATATTCAATAACTTAAACTATATAAATTATAGTGTTAAATTTATTCATACATAATGATGAGTTTATGGTTAAAAAACATAGCTTAGCAAACTTTAAAAAAAATTAGACCATAATTATCAACTAGAACTTTCTATTAATATACTAATTATATAGAAAGAATCCTAAACAATATGAAACTACAACAACTATGCATCCAAAGTATTTAACTAATTAATGAAGTAATCCCCGTTACAATGTTTTGAGGAATATTTAAATCCACTCAAGAGAAGAGAAAGTGTTTCATTAGTTATCTATTCATATTCTCTATATTACAATACAACAATTTAAAGAGTAAGAGACATTGATGGAAGGAAATTTAACAAGATTGTTGGTATTTCACGTGTTGATATGTTGGTTGTATAACAATGTTAATTTGCCTATATTGTTTTAGTTGTCATTTGCAATGAAATCGGCACCTCAAGGTGCATGAAAAATTTGTAGCATGACTATATTTTCTTATGTGCAGCTAAGTCACAATGTTGAACTAAATGACATGGATTTTAGAGCACCTGCAACACAAACATTGTTTGTTACTTCAATGCATGATTAGGTTTGGCCACTATAATGTGCATTATATGTTGATTCTTATATATTATTTTGCACCTCCATCAAGACAACAAAATCTATGCCCATACTTATACAATTTTACAATTTTCTATCGAACTCCTTTTTAGTGAAACTCCATTAGTCATGGATTTGGTCCACCTTCAAACTCATCCAAGATCAAACCTCCACAATTAGGATTTTTTGGTCCCAACAATTGTCATGTTAGTTTGGGAAAATTATTTTTATTTACTTTAAGATGTACCACTTGCTACCTAGGGTGACTGCATTATTAGCCTAGTTTGATAAAGTTATAGGGTTCCCTACCAAGTTAGTAACTCTTTGCACTACACTAGGATTGTGTCCTCTTCCAACTCCAACAAGAAGTTTATCAGTGATTGGTGCAACATACATTTCTTTGTCACCATCTAGCATTGATGGCTCATAGAGCTTCAAAGGATTTGCATTGAAGAATAGATGAATGCCCATACAAATTGGTAGATCCAATTGGAACATGTTCTCTCCAATCTATTGACGCTTAGAAGGGCCAAATCTAAGCGACTTAAGATTTCTATCATTCTCCTTGGAACACTTTTTTTAAAGATATACCCAAACTCTTATCACCTACACAAAAATGGTGATCTACACAATGATGGTCATGTATGACCTTATGCTTCTATTGCCATTTTTATAAGACCTCTTGAACTTAATCATGAATCGTTTTGGATGCAATTGATTAATATAATTATTTTTCCATGTGGAACATAGTCCTTCATCATTTCCACCTCGAGAATAGGACCTATACTATCTAATGCATTCAGTAGGAATCCAAGCATGTTTTAAATGGTGAAGTGATTGTTGTCGTGTCCACCATGCAATTATAATTGTGTTCCACATAAGGTATAATAAATGTATGAGTAATGATGATATGATAGTATGATACAATTGATAATGAGGGTCACACACACACACACACATATATACCCACACATGGGTGCCCTTTCCTAAGATACATGACCTTTCATTGAGAGGTGTCTCTTCATTACAATTATTAATTATTGATTTATTGATTATTTATTTATATTTATGATTGTTGCATTGTCTTCTCGTTAAGAAATGTTTTGTCCTCAAAGAATATTTATGGAAGGCCTAATGTCTTTGCTTTAGCTTGTAATGTCTTCAGTTGGTTCGTGGTTTCTGAGATTGTTATGGTTGATGATACAAGACAATATGATATGAACTTCTAAGTGTTGAGCATAATTGTTGAATTGTAAGAGGATTTGACCATCCTAATTCGATCCTTTATGGAATGTTGCACTTACGTGATGCCCGATATGAATCGTTATTATGAGACTCGATGATGTTGGTATCAACATTATTCAAAAGATAGATTAATTGCTTATGTTCTGAGTGATGTTCATACTTCGACTCGTCAAAGTGCCTGCTCTTGTGATTGGGATGTCGATAAAGTATATTCGTAGCATTAATTTATTTTATTGTATCTGTAGTGATCTTAGGATTTACTTTTGGTTTTTTATCTTCTTCATGCACTGATTTGTTGGTAGATGCATTTTTATTAGTAAGTACACCTGAAATTTCCACCGTTTTTACTCCAACATCCGTATATGTATTTTCTTGAACTCACTTTGCACCTTATTAAGCTATGATATTTGTTCCTTTTTCCACGACTTGGATTTTTACATCTGAAGATTCTGATGCTTCCTTCTCCTTAATTTGTTCTAACTTATTTTCGAGTGACTTCTTATCATTTTTAAGCTTCTTGATTTGCGTAAGTAGGTTTTGATTATGATTATTTAAGCATGCAAGTTCTTCATTTTTTATTGTTCAACTTTTTCATTTCTCGATTCTTTGCCTTCTCTTTGAGTCGTTCGATTTATTCTAACAATCTTTGATTAAGGTTCTTTAAGTGTGAACTTTCTTCCTCTTTTTCTGATAATTTATTTATGCGATCTTGATTCTCTTGTTCCAACTTTTAAACACATTGATTTGTATCCTTTGACTTCTTGATTTGTGTAAGTAGTTTTTGACTGTGGTCTTTTAAGTGAGAAATTTCTTCATTTTTATTTGCAATAACCTTGTCAAATTCTCTTTGCATCTTTTTTAGTGTCTTGTGAATATCTCGAAGGATAACCTTTAAAATATCTTTAAGATCTTATGATGTTACCTGATCTGAATCCGATTTAACATCCTGTAGCATTATCTTCATATTTTAATAGGAAAATTTCAAAAACTTATTCGTGTTTAAGATAAAGGACCCTAGTGTTTCTATTCAGGGTGAACCCAAAAGTATGTCACCATCATCTCTCGATAAAGATCCCACAATGAATGGTGATACAAAAGTGTAATCTCCAATGTTCAGTCGTAAATTGCTTATGTCATATTTTTTTTGCTCCATGAGCCTATCTTTTCAGTTGTATTTGACTTAGGAATCACTAATTCGTTGGCAAATTCAGGAGTAACATAATTATTACATTCGTTGGTGTTGAGGAAAATTTATGAATTATCTTATTCAAGCATTTTCAAATCTTGCTTGGCTAAGGCAAGATAGTCGGGAATATCACCCTATGTTTTATAGCCTCAAAAATTATTTCCCAATCCACAAGTATTAATTACAAGGGCTTATACTGATTTTTTAAATGAAAATATTGTTACAAAATATAATTTTTTTATATAATTTTCTAAACATATACACATTGCATAAAGTAAATGTGGAGATAAAAAACACAAGTAAACAAGTCACAGATTAACACAAATGAGACAAAATAGCAATTACTTTATTTCATTCCAGGAAATCAAAAGTGTCTTTCTCTTTGCAAAAATCCCTGTGAGGGCATGGACCAAGATCAAACTTAGATATCTCTGATGAAAACCATACAAAAGGACTCTGACAAGAAGTAAAAATTGGACTTTAAAATATGGATTAGCTTGCCACAGACTGTTGTCCACTTGACTCTGCACAATATCCTTTATCAGTTATGAAACTCAATCCATAAACATACAAGTATACACAGACTATCAAAGATAGATCAACACTTCTGAAACAAACATTTGAATGATATAGTTCAACTTTGAACCTTGTTGTCTACAATAGGACCCTGCTGTCAAAAAGAGAATTAAGCCTTTAATGAACCGAATAATGAATGAAAACTGAACTATCTCATGAAAACACAAGAGCAAACCTTAGTATTGCTTTCTCCTTCTATTCTCCCCTTGTTCTTCCTTCTCATTTGGCTTTTATGCATTCCAAATCAGTTGAAGTAGTTCAACTACCTCATTTAGTTAAGTTAATTAAACTTAACTAATTTTAGTTTAGGGGAAGTAATAATAATAATAATAATTAAGGGTCTTTATTAAATAATAACTAAGTAGGTGGGACCCCTTGTGACTCCCTTTTATTTCTTTACAAAAATAAACACAATTAGACAACCAATTAAACACATGCCTCCTTGTAACTCCCATAATATTTCCACAATTTGAATATTAAATATCATAAAATTCAAATTATATCCAAAATATGTAAATATCCAAATTATCCAAAAAATAGTTTGTTGTCCAAAACTTTTTGCAGTCCATTGTCTTCAACAAAACAACCATAACACATAAATCAAAATCCATATTTGCCACTTTGAGAGGCAATCCCTCTTCTGTTACTATTGTCCGCTTTGGACTTCTCAGAATTAGCCTTAGGTTGGGTGGAACCTTGAGGCTTAATCTCACTAATAACATGGGAACAATCGTCCCTCATGTGCATACATGAGGACACTGATTTTGTCGAGTCACTTGAAGGAGATGATGTTGAAATAATGTAACTGCGAAAAGCATTCTTATTGTTATTTTATTGTTGGATTAAATCCCCATTGCGGATTAATCATGTCATTATTATTATTATTATTGTTATTGGATTAATCCCCATTGAGGATTAATCATGTCGGTAATTGTATAAGGACCAAATCCCCTTTTGCGGATTGGTCATCGGACAATTACAAAGTGCAGAATAAGAAGTCAGCCCCAACAGTTATAATGGAAGACCCAGAATTAATTAAAGGTGGGTTTACCCACCCAAAGTGAGAGGTCAGACCTGCTAATTGTGACCTTTCACACGTGCCAGTCTGATATAAATAAGAGGCTAGCTCATCACTTCAAACACACAACTCACTTGTTCATTCTCTTATGAGGCAAGCTGCAATTACCAGTTGGAGAGAGGAGAATAAGGGTGGTGCATCTCTTGGGGAGGATTTTCTGTATTGGTTTGAGTTATCTCTTGAACATTGTATAAGCTATTTATGATAAGGAAGTTTTTGCTGGGTTTTCTTCCCCTAGAGGGTTTCCCAGGATAAATGTTGTGTCTCTTGTGAATGTGTATTTCTCAGTGATCCTGTTCTTATTATGCTCTTATCTAATGAAATGCAGAGAAATATAATAATGGCATAAACATTAACATGGTATCAGAGCCAACCTGAAGGAAGTTCAATTTGCAAGAGGAAAAACGTCACTGTTACCGTACCCAAAAATTAGGGTTTTGCAAAAGTGAGTATTTTCAGCTCCCTAACCTCCTACAAAGTTGCGCCCTCCCCCAAGGATCAATTTGGCACCTAGAGTGCACCTTTTCAGTGGCTGGATCTCCCGGAAAGTGAAACCCTAGTTTCACCAGAGTACCATAAGTACCAAAGTACCAGAAGTACCAAAAGCACCAGTCCAGAAATCCGCAGATCAGATTTGACAGGGTAAAATTTGGATTTTCTCAGATTTGAGGACACCAGGCTACTCGCCTCAGCCAAGCGCACCTCTTGGTAAGGTCAAAACTTGATTTTGAGCACTTTCGGTTTTTTGGTTATTTTTGTTGCCGAAAGTACAAGATGTTTGCAAGCACAAAGCTTGTTGAGAAATTAGAAGGCATAGACAACTTCCGTGCCTGTAAGTATAGGATCGGTCTGATCCTTGCAGAGAATGACCTATCAAGATTTATCAAAGAAGAAGTGAAGGAACCTGAAGATGTCGTAAAGAAAGCGAAGCATCAGAAGGACTCAATCAGGGCTCAGAGAATCATTGCAGATTTAATCAAAGACCACCTGATCTTGTATGTATCATCAAAAGAAACCCCGAAGAAGATGTTTGATGCTCTAAGCAAACTATATGAAGGAAAGAACATCAATCGAAAGATGAATCTCAGAACTCAATTGAAGAATACCAAGATGCAGAAAGGAGAAATGATTCAAGAATACTTCTCCCAAATCTCCGAGATAAAAGAACAGTTGAAAACGATTGGAGACACCATCGATGAAGACGAATTTGTAATAACCGCCCTAAATGGTCTCGCAAGACCTTGGGATGCCTTCATCCAGTCAGTATGCGGCAGAAAGGAAAAACTACAGTTTGAAAGCTTATGGGAAGAATGCACCCAAGAAGAGACAAGGGTAGCCAACCGTGAAGCACTACTAGCAAGGGATGATGATCAAGCCCTAGCTACTCATACAAAAGGAGGAAGAAAGAAACCCTTCTTCAAAAGGGAATCTCATAGAGAATCACAATCATCAAACAAGTTCAACAACCAAGAATCTCATTCAAGAAATTTTTAGAAGAAAGGACAATGCAAGGGACGAGATCTCTCATCTATACAAATCTATCATTGTGATAAGATGGGACACAAGGCGAATAATTGTCCAGTTAGAAGAGAAGAGTACAAGAAGAAGCACAAAAGGCAACATGCTCACATTGTCGAAGATGAAGAACCACCTATGAAGATGATTAAGG
>JASDQU010208353.1:28302-43208 GCA_032191745.1 Picea mariana | reverse complement strand
ATATATATATATATATATAATCAACTTGGTGTATCTCGACTAGTTATAAAGAATAGTTTTTATTTAATAAGGATTCAATTCCTTGAAATGGGAAATTATAATATTATTTATAATTTTCATAAATTTAAAATTTGATTATAATGGAAAATTTCCTTTATAAAATTACTAATTCTCAAATTTTATTACAAAATAAGTACATTTTTTTTTCAAGTTATTGAGTCTTAATATTAATATGGTATAAAAAAGAGTACATAGAGCATGGTGTCCTTCCACGTGGAAAAATAGGACCACGTGAGTGTCCTTGTATCATTGTTTCCTTCACACAAAAATTGTCTCGAAAATAGGATCACAAGAATGTCTTTATATCATTGTTTCCATCATACTTTTAAAAGTAGGACCACAAGAGTGTCCTTATATCATTGTTTCCATTGTACAAAAATTGTTAATGTTTTTAATGCTAAACTTACCTATCCTACTAACAACATAAAAACAATGATGTAGAGGGTAGAACATAAAAACAATGATGTAGAGGGTAGTTGTTACCCAAAACCCTCTTTGGAAACTAAGATAAAACAAAAAAAAATGCCCATCTTCCTGCTTTAGTCAGCATCCCTTGTAGTTTTGTTCATTTGGCTCTGCATCCACCACAATGGGATTAGAAGGAATGTGTTCATAAGCTGGGGAATGTTTGTTGTTTTCCATATGAGTGCTTTGAAAACTTGAAGGGTTGTTAACATAAATTTCAATAATGAATATTTCCTAACAAAGAGCATCCAATTTCCAATCCATGATATGCAACATGTAAGGTCTTCAGTTGGATCGGTGTGCAGACCCTCTCCCAAGTCCTCAAGGAGATGGAACTTGCAGTCGCTTCGACACCCAAGTATTGCACTAGTTGGTAAAGTGGGCTCCTTAGGCATGCGAACATGTCAAGGGGCTTGCCCAAGTATGAAGCGACCAAGAGATTAGGGTGTTCCAACATGAGGAGCACACCAAGGTTGGGGCATGTTGGACCCAAGGGGCACAACAATTAATGAGCATGATGATTTGTTTGGGCGATCAGGTCAACAAAGAGGAACAATGATTCATTTAGGGGACCAAGTCTGCGAAGAGGCATGATGATTCATTTGGGAACATGGGTTCGCGAAGGGGCATGAGACCCCCAAAGGACATGACAGTTCGTGATGGTGACCTTTGGTGTCCTTATAAGAGAATAAGGGTGCACCACCAAGGAAGTCATATTTGAAGAACAAGGATAGTAATATCAGCTCTATGATTCTAAGGTAGACTTAGATGAAGAGGGGTGATATCCCTCAAGGAGCCAAGTCACTCCACATGGGAGGATTTGTGTTGTCTTGATGTGATTCTATGGGAAGAGTTGTGGTGACCTTATATTTGGCTGAGTTTGGGGGAAATCTTGTCACAGGTTTGAGGAGGCATGCTAGGAGACAAAACCGTAGGTCTTATGAAGCCTCACAACAGAGAAGATACTGAAATTTTGTGTTTTAGGGCACATCTGAGGTGCACTACAAAAGGTTGCGGAGATGATTGCGATAGAGAGTCTTGGTGTGACAAATTTGTGTATGAGTGTTTTGGTGAGGTGAGGTGAGTCATGTTACTCCACCTAGTTGTAAATTGAGATGGTAGTGCTCATATTGTAACTGATTCGTAATAACAAAGAATTAGTCGGGTGTTAGGTACGTTTTTTTTTTCCCACAGTATATCTATTTTTCTTTTGTTCTTTTAGCAAGTGTTCTCTTCATTTCATGGATGTATTATTATATGTGGCTAAGTGTTAAGATGTTAACAATTGTCTAAGTATACAAGATTTGCACTAGAGTAGGAGTGTGACTCAACAGTAGCCTAGTGATGCAAGAGCATCGCCATCAACATTCAATGAGGCCAAGTGGAGGACAATTGAGCATCCAACGCACGCATTCAAATTGGTTTTGGATTCCAAGGAGAGCATGTCACTTTAATGTTTTGAAAATATTGTAATTAAAGGCCCATAAGACTTTGAGGCATGAGCCAATGTAAACAATCTAGGATATTGTAATTTCTTTAATGCCCAAAGGATTGTACAAATTTGGAGCACCGACTCATATCTATATTGTAAATGCTCATTTATGTGTAAAAACTTAATGGTATAATTCTTTAATTATGATGTGAAAGAACTAGAGTAGTCAGAAGGAAGGCTCGAGAAGCCTCTCCATGTATAAATGTATGTAATCTATGCCCAAAAGAGGTCGTTGAATATTATTGTATTTTTTGTTGAGATCATTGTGATTACCACAGAGAAAGAGAGAAGCTGAGAGTTGTGGGAACTCTTGTAAATGTTTTCCTGAAGGAATATAATAGAGGAGATTCACTTCACATGTCTGAGTTTTATTATCTCTAAGTTATTTGGGTAATGTTATGTTATCTATTTTCTTTGTTTATATGCATGTGTGAGTATTTCATGGTTGAATGAATGAACCTTTGATGTTCTATAAGTTTTGATTGTTTCTCTTATGAAATCCTCATGCAAGGAGTGCACAGTGGCCACACAAGGAGTGTGAAGGAAAATCCATTTACAAACTTGATAACTTAGGAGAGATAGAGTGAATTTCGTAGAGTGAGTGCAAGGAGTGCACATATACTTGTTTGAGTATAAAAATATCAAACGATAGACCAATGTAAGGAGTGCATATGGCCAACACTTATTGAAGCGTTGAGAGATTCTCAAGGAGAGCAAGCGCAAGGAGTGAACGAGAGATTTTTTTTGAGTCTCAAGCTCGGGAGAAGTAGTGTAAGGTGTGCTCCAAGGTTCAAATCACTTATATTGAAAAATATTGGGAAGAATATCAAGTGAAGGTCCTTGGATAAAGGATTCATTTTTTTTGGAGGTTGAGAAGACGAGATCCATTCGGGAGAAGCCATAATTTTTCACAACCGTCAGATCTGGAGAAGCTGCATGAGTGTTAACCCTTTAAGTTCTTCGGACTTCGTGAATTCGACATTTTTAGGGTGTGTGTTGTGGAGGAGACAAATTTCATGAAGTCTCGGAGTCTGAAGTTAATCTAGACCATTGGTAGATGAGGGACACGTGTCCGTAGATAAACAGTTATCCAAAAATATGACTATCTGATGAACCAGATGTATTGTTGCAAGAGTGTGAAAAACTCTCGAAGCTCCGAATCCCGGAGTAGATCCTAATCATTGGCGTTAGGGCCATGTGTCAGAAGATTTATAGTGATTCAGGAATTCGACAGTCTGGTAGAATGAAGGCGTGAAGTGTTTTTTCTCGAGAACTCCCACAGGACCAAAGGCTGGAGTAGATCTCGACTGTCTGTTGAGAGGGACACATGGATTGTGGATCCAACCCTTCACCAGTTAGGCGTTCAGAGGATTTGAAGTGTTGTATCATGAAGAGCTCCAAAGCCCAAAGTCTGGAGTAATATTAGGTCATCGATTGAAGGTGGACGTTAGCCATCCGATTTTCCAGTTTGGAGTTCACGCATTCAAAGGGGTTGCATATTTAGATAAGGAAAAATATCAAATCTCGGAGTCCTAGAATTTTCGTGAACTGTAGATCAAGGTGCGTATTGTGAGTCATTGATCCCCACCTCTATTTAGTTATTTGCGAATTCGACGTTCGGGAGGATTGTTGTGTATTGTAGTGTCGACAGGCGAAATCGACCGTCCGTCAACTGAGAGAGTGGAACCGGTCCGGGGTTGTCTAATAACCCAAGCCGTTTGGAATGAACCACCCTGACAGGTTTAACGGCTCCGTTGGCCGTTCTAAGGTCCTAAGAAAACCAAAGAGAAAACTAATCTAAACTAACTAATCTAACTAAAACTAAACAAACTAACTAAAACTAAATAAAACAAACTAACTAAAACTAAATACAAGAAACTAAACTAACTAACAATAAATAAAACAAAATATTACTAACACTAAAACAAATTAATACACTAATCTAATTAAAATTAACTACTAAAACAAACTAAAACTAAAACAGAACTAAACTACTCTAATAACTATATAACACAATCTACTAATTACTACTATACTAACTCTACTAAATAGCTTATTGTACTATAACTTATTCACAAATATACAATATCTACAACTGACAGATTTAAATAAAACCTGTAAAACTCATGTGCTTTCTGCCCTAAGACAGTTAGAGATATTTTTTGATTTTTATAATTTTATGAACAAGAAATAGAACTCACTGAAATTAAATGATCTAATATACTAAACACACATATATATCTAACTAAACTTATATCTAAATTAAACTACTAATAAGATACTAAACAACAAACTGACCTGGAAACGCTCCAGATTTGTCCTGTGTATGATGACTTCGAAGCTGGTCGGAGGAAGGAAACTCGCACCGGATGATCCAGAAGCTTCTCGTAAATGATAAGCTGCGCTGCTCTTTGAGTTGTTTACAGGACAAACAAGACATAAAAAATCATAACAATTATATGATTTATAAATCTCTGCAATAAGGGAAACCTGTTATGCAAAAACTTATACTTAATAATTCAACTTATGAAGAAGAGAAATCTGTCATTCACAAACTGAATCAAACAATTGCTATGTTTTTTAAATGCTGGAAGAAATCAGATATGGATTATATTGATCAAATTATATAATTTGCAAAAGACTAAGATAGCTAAAGTAGTCATTAACCAAATGAAAATTGATACACGTAAACATAAAACAAAATATTGATATTATGAAAAGCTAAAGCTGTAGCAGAATATCAAATTCTGTCTCAGTCTGTATTAAAATTCCATATCCTTGTTCTCCCACGAATGAGGATGATTATTATTACAAAAATAATAAGTATTTATAAGTTTTTCCACAGGGTAAAACCTCCCTGTGGATAGTATCAAACTGTTTACATAATCTGGGAAGATATTCCCAAAATCAGCTAAACTAGGAACTAAAATGAAACTAAAATATTTCAAATATCCTCTAAACTGTCCATCCAATCCAATGCAATTTCAAATTCACCTGAAATGGACAAAAAATAACAAGTTAGAGAGATATTTTATGAGCAAAACAATAAAAATCTGATTCCATAGACTTAGCTACAGAATCATCTGATTCTGTATCTAGTCTAAAATAATATACATAATCGCAATTGAAATCAAATCAAATCTTTTAAAAGAATTAAATCCAATTATCTTCCAATAATAAAAAACGAATCATTTAAGATTCAAATGATTTTATCATTCAACAGTAAACAGGATCAAAAGTGATTCAACCGAACACAGAGATAGGAATACTCTATTGTTTCGTTACCACAAAATCAGGTCTTCAGATTCATAATCGAAAAATAATAAAATTATTTCATATCCAATTGAAACTGATAATGAAACATATCGTATGTGATACGATCTAATCCAACACAACGATTTCCCACTTGTTATAGCTGTAACGATATAGCAACAAGATTCAAATCATTTAATCGAATGCAAAGAAAGAACTACTTTGTTTCGATTATCGCTACAAGTCGAGTAAATGAAATCACATGTAACAACATCATAATCGTGTCTCAACAAATCGAATTAGATCGTTTTGATATTCAGATGAAAACATAACAAATAGTAAACGCTTCGTTATACTTGCATTGAACAGGATGATCACGATAACTGTAAATCAAAAAGATTTAGGCTATGAATGAATTCAAACCATAACTGACACATAACCAAAACGTGACAGGATCAATCAAACAGGATTTGTCGTAGATTTCGATTACTGATTATTGCACAGTCAACAGACAGGATCGATTCATTTTGATCACAATCGTTTTAATCAAACGGAACGTAACAGAGTTTGACCGATTCATTTCACAATTAAAATACAGAGCATCAATTATAATTTGAAATCGATTCGTAAAATGAATTTGCTAACTTAGAACAAAAACGAATCGATTTAGCTAAGGATTTTCACCCAATTGTTATGATTCGGACTCATTTCCAATTCGAGCGCGGATGTCATTTGAGTGTATTGTTTTTATCAAAGAAACAGGGTCAATTAACTTGGAATCAATCAAATATAGAACAATATCGTAACAGGTATCCTCCCGAAACATTTACCAGTCCTAGCATACCAATGATAATGAAATCGAATCCGGGTAAGATTGTAACAATCAAACTCAATCAAACCGTTTATCAACTATAGCACACAGATCATAAACAAATCCAATCTGAGTATGATACAAACCCAATCATTTGGAGGCAATCCATTAATTTTATAAACTAGTCAATCAGATCTTAAAACATACCACTCGAATCCAATCGAAATCTAATGATTGCTAAACTGGGACTAACCATATCATATATTGAATCGAAATTTGTTTTGTTCAAAGCCAGTCCATATATAGAATGTATGCAATGTAACCGAATCATTTGATGATGTGAACAGAGTTGTTTGAAAACTGAATCACAAACATTATATTCACCTAGATTATTTACATAATGAAATGAAATTTTCCATACCTGTGTAGCGACGAGGCTGCTCGATTATACCAGCTTGGAATTAACAACAGCCGTGGCTGATTCCACATTTTTAAACAATATGGAGCTGGTCGTCTTTTGTTTCTTATCAGTTGCTTGTAACTTGGCCTTTTGACTAGTAAGGGTCGCAATCTGGTCCTCCAAAGATTGAATCTTTGACTGGAGAATCGGAACATCATTGTAGTATCGCTCTAACCATGCATTGCATTGATCACAGGGTGACACTGTATGTTTAGACAGAGAAAGAGAGGGTTTGGATAAATGACCGGGGGTTTCACAAGGCAACTTAATGCCTAGGTAGTTAGGGTCGTCCTGTAGGCAGGGGGGTAGGTTTGACACAAAGTCATACGAGGGTTCGGCACACAAACTTTGCAAATAGGGGTATTCGCTAGCCAAGAAATGCTCCACTTCTGAATCAGAGTCCTCACTCAACATGATAGGGTTTGGATCGACATGAGGTTTTGGCTTATTTCTTTCCATCTATGCAATTAAACGTGCATTCTTTTTCCCTTTGGCGTTTGCAGTGAGGTTTGCTTTGTGCTTTTTGCCCATAGGCTTAACAGTCTCAACACTCTTAGTCACAGTGTGGGGTGAGTCGATAGGAAGGTCAGCCAAGGGTTTAGGTAGAAGAATATGGTAGTGTACTGGGGGTACAACCTTGACCTCTCTCACCACTGGTTTGTCGACCTGTGTAAGGTTTGAATCCCCGAAACCATTGCGAGCCACGAAATTGCTCCAACAATCCCCGTGCAGACTCAAATGACAGACAACAATAAGCTTTACCAACCCATAATGAAAAAGGCTACTATCAGCCTGGTTTCTTTTGTACTTCTTTGACATTTTAAACAGGCTTCTATGCAAATAATAGGGCATATTGAGTTGATAACCCATAAAAACCATAAGCAATCGCAGGTGGTGTAGGAACACAAACCCGTACCGACCCTCACAGGTGATAAACTGTTTGATTATCATCAATAAATTGTGCCAACATTGTTTAAGCATGGTCACGGGCCTACCTCTATCACATGAGGTGATTTTATGTGACTGGAAGAGCAGTGTCCATGGGACCTCCTCTACTTTGCAATTCTTGGACCATCGTTGTCCAGTGGTAGGCAAACCCGTAGCAAGACTGATAAACTGTTCATCAATTTCCAATTGAATATCGCCAACCTTGGCTCGACAACCATCAAAGGTCATGTCAAATTGTCGAGCTACGCAAAGATTAAAACCCTCGAATCTTTGTATAAATGGAAGCCACCCATTTTCCTTGAGGTCACTGTGGGCACTGTCAAACATCAACAAAGTTTGGATCCCATTGGGTTCAGCTCGGACGACTGGTGCCATGAATCGAGCACATGGTAAGGGTTTGGTTCGAATTCACCAATGCACAGGAGCAGAGTTGTTTGGTCTAACAATAATGAACGATCAAAGGGGGAAAGCATTAATGCGCGCATGCGAGGGTGGTGGAGTTATTCACCGCCATGCACAATAGTTATGGTAAAGTACAACTGCCAAGTTCCACATCTGTTCAAACAATCATAGCATAGCTCAAAAACCATATTGTTTGGCCAACCAAAGAATCAAATGGTGAGTGTTATGCCAATGCGCCAAATCAACTATAGTTTTTCAAACCATTGACATTCAACGTGAAACCAACCCCAAATGTTAACCATGCGCCATTGTATAAATCAAAATTTTTAAACCATTGTGCCAATCGATACTCATAAAATTGACAAGCCAAGAGCTATAAAAAGATTAACATAAGGATCACATCATATATAAAAACAAAAATAAATCATGACCCCTATGCAATTCATAGAATCAATGATTAGGCAAGTCACAAAAAGTATAAGTCTACATGCTCAATGCCTCACAAACTTAATAAAATCAAGTTATGCAATCAATATAAGAATGTCCAAATAGGCATAATTCGAAAATCCTTTCAGCCACATAACGATAAACCAAAGGTAAGTGCCATAGAAAATATCGATAAAAAGATGACGACAGTTCAAATAGTGATCTAAATGTGACCTCGAAAGGAGAAGTTTTCACGCTTACAGTCGTGAAAACTTAATGGAGACAGATTTGCAAGTGTCGCAAGAAATGAAAATATTGTCTATTTGAAAAATGCGACGACAATTTGAAGTTCGGAAGACATAGGTGTAGGCAGCTTATAGGACAATAGAAAAAATTGAATGGCTGCCAACATGTAGTTATAGCTCTCAAATCCCAGAGCTTTGAAGTGCCAAAGTTCATTCTCGTTAAAGAGATTATCCCACGGTTTTGGCCCGAGTTCATGTGGATTTCTCCGCTAACGTGATAAGACCCTCGCGCACACAAATTTATGCACAGGGAAAAGAGAAAATGCTTGTGGTAGATTAATTTGAGGGTTCAGTAAGAGCCCAAGAGTTAATTCATCCCTCTTAAGTGAATGATCCTAGACCAAGAGGTCACAAGAACCCCAGGAGTGGTGGGGGTTTGCATCAAGTGGTATCAGAGTGGGGATTAATCTTTGTGTGAAAAGAAGATTTTGAACCATGCCGCTAAGAATATGCATGGAGAGACCTGTAGTCAATGAAACCATGGAAGAGGAAATGAGACAACTTCATGCAAGGTTGGATGCCATGGAGACAACACAAAGAAGAGAACTGAAGTTGGTGATGTCAGTGAAGTTGAAAGTGAAGATGTAGAAGTAGAATAAGTTGTTGGAGAACATGCAGTAGAGGAACAATTTTTTAGGGTTGTTGTCAAGATGGGAACCAGAGCAAAGATGGAAGTCTCAATGTATGAATGTAATTTAAATGTAGAAGAATTTCTTGACTGGATAAGTTCTTTAGACAAGTACTTTGACTATGAATAAATTGATGATGAGAGTAAGGTAAAGCATGTAGTGGCTAGATTGAAGGGACATGCAGCTTTATGGTGGGACAAGTTGCAAGCTGAAAGGAGGAAAGGTAAGACCAAAATCAAGAGTTGGGATAGAATGGTAGATAAGGTCAAGGATAAATTCATACCCAAGGATTATCAGTTAAATCTATTCAGGAAGTTTCAGAATATGAGATAGAAAGGTTTATCGTTGACAGAGTATACTGAATAATTTTATAAGATGAACATAAGAGCAGGACACAGGAGAATGATGAAGAAAAAGTTGTTAGGTACATTAATGGATTGAGGTAAAAAAACCAGGATGAGATTAGCATGATGACAATGAGAACTGTGGAACATGCTTATCAGGTATCCCTAAAGGCAGAAGAAAAGTTGGCAAGGAAGCAGAGTCAAAGGAACAAAGGAAAGAGTTCTAACAAAGGAAGATGAATCGCCAGAGAGAAGTTCCAGAAACCTGGAAGAGAAGCTGGAAAATATAACAATCAAACAGAAAGAGGAGGACACTATGGAGGAAGAAATTATTTTCCTAGAGGTAGAGGAAGAGGCAGAGGAGGAAAAGTGAAGTGTTATGCCTGTGGAAAACATGGCACATGTATTGGGAATGTCCTAAAAATAAAAATGCAGGAATTGGAGAAGCTCACATTTCTGAGGCACATCAGAAGAATGCAGAGACAGAGATGAAGGTAGAAGTAGTTGAAGAAGGAAGATCACTCACGATGGGGAAATATCTCATAAAGTGAGAGAAATAGGTACGAGAACCAGTCCATAAGAACAATTTGTTTAGAATTTCTTACAAGACTAGAGATAGGGTATGCAAGGTGATCATAGAAAGTGGGAGCACTGATAACTTGGTATCCATGGAGATGGTGGAAAATATGAAGTTGGAGATGACTATGCATCTGAACCCAAACAAGATGTTGTGGTTGCAGAAAGGACAACAAGTCATGGTAAGTTGACAATGTAAAGTTGAGTTTAAAATAGGTGGTTATAGGAATGAAGTTTTATGTGATGTTATACCCATGGATGTTTTCACGTTCTAATGGGGAGGTCGTGGCAATATGATAGGAATTGCATACATGAGGGAAGGAAGAATATTTATACCCTTGAGAAAAATGAGTGTAAACATATGTTGCTGCCAATAGAAGATAAAGGATTGAAAGAGGAAGCTAGTCCTAGTATACTTCTCTTGAGTGGGAAAAAACTCTTTAAAGAAGTTAAGAAATACTAGAAAATATAGTTTGTTGTTGTAGTGTTGTGAGTGGGAAATCCCCCTATGGACTAGCACTTGGGTTTTATTATGCATGCAGAAAATACCTAAAGATTCCCACTTTCTACCATTGTCTGGGACCTAATCCCCATTATTCTTAAGCAAATACATAGTTAAGAAGATCAAGTGAGAATACCTTATTTCGGGCATTTGATATTGATCCTTCTTCACGGTTGATTGCTCTTTGACTGCAGCTCTCCTCCCAAGGTTGACCTACATTCACACAAAACAAACAAAGAACTCCACATGCATTTGATATATAGATTAATGGGTTAGAGATTCAATCAACATGTATGAAATAAACCATGAAAACCTCATATGGTGGGATGGGAAAAGTACTTCTTTATTATTAACTTCAACAAATCAACTTACAATGATGAAGCCGACCACTGCTCCACGAACCTGGTCCTGGGATCCTCTTCAACTGTGCTCCAACTTCTTTGCTCTATATTTCTCTTTGCACAAGGATGGCTAAAGGTTGGGACAAAGGGAATGCACAATCGGGTATAGTTTCTTTACTATGATTCTCCTCTTCCAAATGGGACCCCTAACCCTTCTTTTATAGGCTAGAAGAAGCTAGGTATTTGGTCGAACCCTTGGCCATGCATGGCCAAAAGGTTTAGTTAACTCACCCAAAGATGTGTGTTCCATTAGCAACTTTCCTTTTTTTGTTCTTTTGTAGGTACACATAGGCTGTTTTGGGTCAGCTAGCGTGTACACACATGCAGTAATGGAGCAGGGCGCATGGGCCTTTATAAAAGGTGTTTTTAAGAAGAGTTGTTCAGTAGTGTTTTGGCAAAGAAGGAATCTGAGATGGCCTGATGCCAGGTAAGAACGTCTGGTGCAAATTAGGGTTATAACAGATGCCCCCTAATGTGTGAGGTCAGAAGAGCATCTGATGGCCAAAATACATTAACAATCTTAACCAATGTGCCGAACAAGTGAGCCCAGGGACCAGAAATTGGGAGGTGCCATCTGCAAAAATAACAATTGTCTCACTGAGGTGGGCATACCCATGCTTGGGATAAAATAAAATCATGGCTACCAATCAATTACACTATAGATCCATGTCATATAACTATATAAAGTGTAGCCACGAGCAATACACAACGGAGCTACATCTCGAAATAAAAAAGGTATACGTGTAGAGTATCCATCTTCGTAGAAGCTGATAAGGCCTGATGGCTGGAGATGAGGTCTTTAGAGCTCGAGCAACAACTTCAAAATATCCAAAACTCAGGTAGGAGTGTAATATGAGTGTACGACTTCACTACCTAGAGGTCTTCGATGGCTTGTCAGTCATGGACTAGAGAATATTGATGATCAGACTGGAAGCTTCATTGATTTTGAACAAAGACTTGATTAGACGTTCAAGATGGCCGGGTATGAGGGCAAGAGACAAACTGCAGAGGGGCCGACTCAGGCTTGGTAAAAACTTCCCTTGGATAACAACACGACAAATGATGAGACTCAGGAAGCATGGCATTAACATAAGTTTACGAGGCAGGAGGCAACGCAAACTCTCCATATGTTTGGAAGAATAACCAAACGGAGGAGGACATAGCTCTACGTAGCAAGAATAGCTTCCTAAGGTCGTATTAAATCCCAAAGTTTGAAAAACAAACTGACAGATGTGCTTTATCCAAGGGTGACTCATTATGCTGCCAATAAAGAAAATACTTTTCCCTTCCTCTTTTGGGGGTATATTTAATTTTTTTTTGTCTTTTTCAATAATTTTGGAAAAAGAATAAAAGAATGTTACGCTACAATGGAGGAACGAGTGTTGCAAACATACAAGTTCAAGGCGTAGGGACAAGACTGATGTTCAAAGTAAGGACACTCAGGAAAAATCCTCCAGGGGCCAAAGGTGTTAAGACGCAGAGGCAAAGTGTTACAGGGCTTGCGTATAAGGCATGCTTTAGATGGTTCAGTTGAGAGCAACATGGAGCCGGCATTAGGCCAAGGATGTAGGTATGCAAATGCGATTAATACAACACACAATGGTAATGTCCTTCAATGTGAATTTAACGATCCCAAAGAAGGTAAGCTCAACGGTTTTTCATATTTAGAGAGTCTGAAAAAACGTAAAAGGAGACTCCACTAGGGTACCTTTTTCGAAGGTAGTCTAGTCGGTTCGAAAAAGGGGTAAACTAGCACCGACAAGACGCCTATTAAAAACCATTTTAACAAGTGTGATAAAGACAATATCACTCGGTCATTTTTTCATTTTTAAGGAGTCTGAAAAAAGCTTAAATATGGACTCTGTCGGGAATGTTCTTCTGGACCATTTTAATGAGTGTGAAAGAATAAGTTCACTCAATGATCTTTTCAATTTTAGGGAGTCTGAAAAGAGCTTAACTAAGGACTCCGTGGGGGTTCCTTTTTTGTAAATTTAGTCCCTCAGGCCCGAAAAAAGGTTAAAATGATACCTGAGAGTACTCTTCTAGAGAACTGAAGTTCCTTAGAGTATACCTTTGTTCGTACAGTTGACCATTCAGACCGAAAAATGGGTAAACTACTGCCAGACAGACGTGATTTTCAAATTTCAGTTTAACGAGCGTGAAAGGCCACAAGATCGCTCGACAATATTTTCATGTTTAGAGGGTCTGAAAAGGGCTTAAAAAAGACCCTTTATGTCTTTTGGGAGTCCTGAGGGTGAGGTCAAGAGTGAAAATGAAGCATGCAAATGAGGCTCAAACTCGTAATCAGGAAAAACAACAAGGACTCTCGAGCCTACAGTGATTAGAGATGACATGGACACCATAATTCAACCAGGATCTACCTAGGGAATCCATGTTCTGGTAAGATCTACCACCAACTCGTGACACTTCTAAAGCAACAATGATGGTTCCATGTCACAACCTGATGGGATCGATCCTATGGCAAAGGGATAAAGACAACGAGATACAAAAGTCAAGGTGGAAACCTAACCTGCATGCTCAAGTTGATCATCTGAGATTTTTCCATGGACCATCAAAAGTTACCCAAAACTCCAAAAAAATGTCCTGATACCCGATCATACCCTTCAAATGCAACTCCTGAATCACTCTAAATGGTTTTTGTTTTAAAGAAAATGATAAGGGGGCCAAAAAAGTGACAAAAAGAGGCCAAAAATTCTATAAATAGAAGCTGGCAGCTGATTATCACCATTGTTGATTTGGAAATTGAGTCTAGAGCAAAAAAACCCCTTTGATAAAAGTGGTGATTCTGGGAGCTACAGTGGACAAAATGACCATCTGTCTAGACCAAGTAAGTATAAACTCTCTCCTCTTGCAATTTAAATCTTTATTTATGCTTTGGGTTTCAAGTTTTGGGGGGGCGTCGACCTTCAAAAGGTTGGACCTAGGTCCACGTGGGCTATCTTATGACAGGTCACGTGTACATTCAGGCAGAGTAAAAACCACATGCATGTACACGCGACTGTCAGCATTACAGCCTGCGTGGACCTCCTTATTGAATGAAAAAATTAAAAAAAACAAGGGTTAACCCTCCTAATCTTGGTGTTTTGTAGGATGTATGTTCACTAGAGGGAAATAGAGCATGAGGAGGTTAGTGAGTTGGTCGGGGAAGACCCCAATGTTGTGGCTGTCTTAATGCAATGTGGGCTGCTCAAGTTCTTCTTATTTCCTTTTATGCGGGGACAACCTAGGCTACTGAATGCCTTGGTTGATTATTGGCATCCTGATGCAGAGGCCTTTATTTTAGAGGGGCAATCACTGGTGCCTACGACAGAGGACATATATTTTTTGACTGGCCTCTCCAGGAGAGAGGAACCAGTCAACTTCTGGACATTTCCTTCGGGGCCTCATAACATATCAGAATTGATAGGACTTTATTGTGAGTCCGGTACAGACCGATCGAGCTCATAGGTGCCCATAAGCAAGATCATTGACTTATCATTGTAGGCGATTGTGTTTCTTATTGGGTGGATGACTAGTTCTATGGTTCTACATCAGACATCCCGTGCACAGATGAACGATGCAGTCTAGTGCTTAAATGCACAAATATTTGATTGGAGCACTACACTATTAGATTGTATGAAGAGGCAGTTGATGGATTGTCGGTCGCGGACACAGAGGAACTTCGGGTTTGGGACCATTCTATGCTCTTTATTCTTTGAAAGATTTATGAGCTTCAGTCCTCGAGTAGTGGTGCGAGGAAATTAGGCCTCTCTTCCTACAGTTTGTAGATGGGAAGTGTTACTGCCACGACAGAGTGGTGGAAGGACCAATGA
>JASDQU010208353.1:2098-14211 GCA_032191745.1 Picea mariana | reverse complement strand
CCAGACTCCTCTGTGGAAATTTTCTCCCAGTAAATTTTCCACCAATGTTTGACATGGGGGAGAGCCTTGAGGAGTGTGAAGGTGATATTTTCCATGTTGGAGAAATTATGAACAAAGAAATAACCTTCTAGCATATTTAACCATTTTTCTAGGGCATCTGCATCTATCTGTCCTTCAAATATGGGAATGTCAAAATTAACTTGTACCTTGAAAGGCAAGGTGCCTCCAAAGTGGTCGCTTGATGAAGAAGTGCCTATTGTTATCGGAAGGTGTTGAAGGATGTGGGAAAAATTCTCCATCATTTCGTCCCTCTGTCGCGTGAGAGCTTGCTCAAGCAACATATTAATAAAATCGTCTGTTATGTCATTTTTATTTTATTCTACCATGGAGCATTTCTTGGGCATGCGAGAGTGATTTTCCTGAAGAGAGACAAGATTGAGACCCAACTTTCTATACTTGGACCTCGTCGGGGACATGCAGTGAAAAATGATCAAGGGCAACCTGCTCTGATACCACTGATCCAGATTATTTTCGGCATGAAATGAGAGCGGAGATATAATAAAGCAATGTATAAAGGTAACTTAGATATCCAATAATATAGAAGAAATGTATCAGATATGAAAACATAAACACAAATATATAGTAATATACAATTTTCTATTAATGAGTGAAAATGTACAAAGAGTGTAAAATTACAGAGTGAAAGACTCGCTAGAATGGTGGCACATTATATCTGATAAAAGACGTGTCTGCTACTCGCATTTGGAAGAATATGATTTTTACAATGAGGCTCCAAAGACATTTTTATCATAAAGAAAATTAAAAACCCTAACCCGGGAAGATGAAAATACAACAGTTTTTTGCACCCCATTTTGGATAGTTTGGTGTATCAACTTCCCAGGGGTGTAACTTTGGCATACGATCTTCATTTAGTACGAAAAATAGTTCGCTGGAAAGGTATTGTCAAGTAGATTCATTTTGGGGGCTTAATCAAAGCCTTTGGCTATCATTGAGGATCTTGATCCCAAAAAACCTTCATTTACGCACTCAAAATGGCCCCAAAAGTTTAGGAACCAAAAAAATGCTAAAAATAGTAAGTTGAAAGTAAACTATTTTGGGCCAGTTGGAATAGGTGGGTGGCCACCGATATCAGCCTCGATCAATTCTCCCTCCTTAGGAAGAAATTGTCTCCATTGTGTTGAGTTCCTAGGGGAGAGGGGAAAGTGATTGCTAAATCTGAAGCTTGGTGAGTTGCTTGCCTTGCTGGAGACATTGCACTGCTTGGTTTTTGGAAGGCTGTCACGAACCTGTTGCTAGCGGGGTTGAATCTGTTCAACCAGTTGAGCTACATGAGATGAATATGTGTAGAAGGCATATTTTCACTTTGATGCAATCTTGCTGACCTACTTCCATTGGATAGAAGGTGCGTGGGTCAAGGCTGTAATGGTTGCAGTATCCTTCCATTCACCTTTTGAATAGATTGTGAAGAAGCTAACTTTTGTAGTATGAGATACTAGCTTGTGGAATTGTTTATGTCAGACAGTAGGTGGAACTACCTCTGGTATCCTGTAGAGATGACCCCCTAGAGTAACAATGACACTACGGGGTTGAGACTCATAGATATCATGGCTCTTTCACATATATGGTTGGCCCAAGAGAACATCACAGACATTCAGTGGGGAAAAATCACATAATACCTCATCCTTGAAGGGTTGGATGCTGAATGAAAATCAACACTATTGGCTTAAACGAAGATCTTGTCCCTGACAAAGCCACTCGATGTTTTATGGATGCGAGTGTGGTGTTATCGACAATCCCAAATTTTTGACAACCTCTGCTGAGATGAGGTTCTTATGCCCTTCGCTATCAACAATAAAATGTAGTGGGGTCCCCTTCACCCACATATGTGAATGAAAAACGTGCTCCCCCTCTTCAGGATCTGTTGGTAATTCTGGTTGAATTGTTGTGGTCGCGACAATAACAGTGAGGTATGCGTCGACAATCTATATTCTATCAGTATTTTTTGAATCAGGGTTCGGCTCCTTGTCTTTGATCTTGGCCACCAATGACTGTTTTGAGCGACATTCATCAGTGTTGTGCCAGGTGATTTTGTGGAAATTACACCATTTTTCGGTGTCCTTCTTTGTCTTTCCGTAACCCTTCTTTTCCTATGGCTTGGACTAGTTTTCAGGAGACTGTTTATTAGGGCCATCTTTATCATACTTTGGTTGTTTTCGATTTGCAGACCTAAACTCTTGCTTGTTCTGGTGCTTAAGTTTCTGCTCGATTTTAACAACATATTGATAAGCAACACTGAGTGTTGAGATGTCTAGAAAATCCATTTCATTTTGGATGTATCTATGTAGAGCCCCATGGTATTTCATAACCAAATTTTGTTCGGAGTCTTTGATACCCATCTTGTTGCGCAAGGTATGGAATATATTCGTGAACTCTAGAACTACTTGGACCCTCTCTTGCCGAAGTGTGGTCCATCTCATGTACTGGTCCTCATAGTTTCCAAGAGGGTAATACTGTTCCTTTACCTCATCCACTAAAAATTGCCAAGTGGGATTGACCACATATATTCCAAAATCCTCTGTGAAACTTTTCTCCTAGTAAGTTTCCCACCAATATTTGACATGGGGGAGAGCCTTAAGGAGTGCAAAGGTGATCTATTCCCTATCGAAGAAATTATGAACATAGAAATATCCTTCTAGCATATTTAACCATTTTTCTAGGGCATCCGCATCTATCTGTCATTCAAATATGGGAATATAAAAATTAACTTGTACCTTGAAAGGAAAGGTGCATCCAAAGTGGTTGCTTGATGAATACATGCATGTAGTTATCGGAAGGCGTTGAAGGATGTGGGGAAAATTCTCCATCATTTCGTCCCTTTTGTCGCGTGAGATCTTGCTCAAGCAACAGATTAATATAATCGTCTGGTCTTTTATTTTTATTTTCTTCCACAATGGAGGGTTTCTTGGGAATACAAGAGCGATTTTTCTCAAGAGAGACAAGCTCAAGACACAACTTGATATACTCGGACCTCATCGGGGATATGCACTGAAAAATGATCAAGAGCAGCCTGCTCTAATACCATTGATTCGAATTATTTTTGGCACGAAATGAGAGAGGAGATATAATAAAGAAATGTACATAGATATATCAGATATCCAATAATATAGCATAAAAGTATTAGAGATGCAACCATAAACATAGAAATACAGTAATACATAATTTTCTATTAATGAGAAAAAATGTACAAAGACTGTAAAATTATAGAGTGAAAGACTCGCTAGAATGGTGGCAGCTTATCTCTAAGAAGAGATGTGTCTTCTACTCGCATTCATAAGAAGATGTTTTTTACAATGAGGCTCCAAAGGCCTTTTTATCATAAAAAAATTCAAAACCGTAACCCCAAAAGATGAAAAGCCAACAATTTTGTGGACCCCGTTTTGGGTAGTTTGCTATATCAACTTCCCGGGGGTGTAACTTTGGCATACAATCTTCATTTGGGGTGCATGATAGCTCGTTCGAAAGGTATTGTCTAGTAGATTAATTTTTGGGGCTCAATCAAATCCTTTGGCTATCGTTGAGGAGCTCGATCCCAAAAAACCTTTATTTACGCCCTCAAAATGGCCCCAAAAGTTTAAGAACCGAAAAATTGCTAAAAATAGTAAGTTGCCAAAAAACTATTTTGGGCCAGTTGGAATAGGTGGGTGGCCATTTATATCAACTTGGATCAACAAAGAAGCATACAGACTAACCCCTCAAGAGAATGAAGAGGTCAAGGAGAAATTCTAAGAGTTGTTGGATAAAGGTTTGATTGGAAAAATTTTGAGCCCATGTGCAGTACCAACTATGTTGAGTCCGAAGAAGGATGGAGGTTGGAGAATGTGCACACATTCTAGAGCCATCAACATGATAACCATCAGGTATATATTTCCCTTACCCAGAATGGATTATTTAATAGATTTCTTTAGTGGATCCAGCTATTTTTCCAAAATAGAATTGAAGAGTGGTTATCATGATATAAGGATGAGAGAGGGAGATGAATGGAAAACAACACTCAAAACAAATGAATGATTGTATGTGTGGCTTGTTATGTCATTTGGATTAACAAATGCACCAAGTATGTTTATGAAGTTGATGAATGAAGTGCTCAAATATTTTATTGGTAAGTTTGTGATTGTTTATTTAGATGATATTCTAGTTTTTAGTAAGATTGAAAAGGAGCATTTAAGACTTTTGAAAATGGTGCTGAGAAGGTTACGCCAGGAGAAGCTGTTGGCGAATTTGAAGAAATGTTCTTTTATGAAAAAACAAATTGTGTATTGGGGGTTCTTAATCTCTTCAAATGAATTGAAGATGGGTCCATATAAGGTGAGGGCAATAAGAGAATGACCTTCTCCAAGAAGCGTGTTTGAAGTAAGGATTTTTCATGGGTTGGTGAGTTTTTATAGGAAATTCTTCAGGAATTTCAACAGTATTTGTGCACCCATACTGAACACCATAAAGAAGGAACATGGATATTTTAATTGGATAGAAGAAGCTGATAAGGGAGTTTGAGTATTGAAAGAAAATATAATAGAACAACCTATTTTAGTTCTTCCAGATTTTAAGAAGACTTTTCAGGTGAAATGTGATGCAAGTGGAGTATTCATTGGCACAATTTTAATTCAATATAATAAGCATGTTACTTATTTTAGTGAGAATCTTAATGATGTTAAGAGGAAGTATGCAAGATATGACAAGGAATTTTATGTTGTAATTCAAGCTTTGAAAAAGTGGAGGCATTATCTTATCCCGAAGAGGTTTGTTTTGTATACTGACAACCAAGATTTGCAATTTATAACCAGGCGAGAGAAATTGAACCAGAGACATGAAAAATGGGTATAATTCATGACAAGTCTAGAAGCTGAAGAGTTTCCAGAAACGATAACTTGGGTTGTGGTGGATTTAAAGGAAAAGATGGGCTTGGATTTTTGCTTGAATTAGTTTGTCAAGAAAATTTTTCCTGTTAACCACGGTTATGGTAAAAAACAAGGTTTCCTTGGCCACTGTAAGGGGCCTGTATACTAGTCTTCATAGTTGATGGATTCAAATAATTTGATGACATAACTTGAGTGGGGATTTCTCCCTACATGGTATTCCAAAATCCTTGGTTGACATTTCCCCGGTCGATCCCCTTGGCATAGAAACTGAACCATTCCCAGGGTTCCATTGAACGTGGGAGGGGTTTCCCCTGATCAACATCCCTTGCAGACGTATAGAACCTTGCCAGGGATTTTCAAGAACTTGAGAGTAGGTGGCTCTTGTCATCATTCACTATGAAGGAACAAAGCCTTGCATGGGGTTAGGTTGATTTAGAAAGGGGTTTCCCCCTAACAAAAACACGAACGAAGAGAAAGTATTATTCCCAAAATCACAAAATAAAGAGAATGGCATTGACCCAACCAGAGTCATAAAGGACCGAGGCCCTTGAATCCCTCCACTAAACAAACTAGGACTGGTACTAAACCTGCATGGTTTTTGAAAATAACCTCTAAGTGAGGGGGACGGAGGAGGGATATTACCCCCACCATAAGAGACTTCATTGTACAGAGAAAAATTTCCCCAAGGGATCCTTGCAAGGGATAATTGGAACTCCCTACCCCCAAAAAAATAGTCTATAAAGTATAGTAGGTTGAAGTCAATCTTGTTTCAAAACATGACATCCCATATGTGAAAGGAGCACCATACATATTCTGTACGGTAGAAGTGTGAACAGTGGTCCAAGTCGTGGTAGAGATTATGCCACTTCTAGAAGTGGTAGGTGTCTAACTAGAGGTATTCCTTGTAGATGAAGGTGAGGGAGGGGGCCTGACGCCCCCTCCACCCATGGCTAGGATGGGAGTGTGAGGACTCCCAATAGAAGTAGCATTATTCACTTCCATAACCAGTCACTTAACAAGATGATGATCATGAGTAGTCATCTCATGAGGGACTATTTGAAAAAGGATTGGGGCTGAATGATCAATGATCAGAGGGTTTGTGGGCATGAATCCTTTATCTTCAAGGTCAAAAACACTAGTCTCCTTCAGTGTAAGAATGTCTTCTCTAGGAATAGGATTGTGCACAATTTCTTATGGCCTAGAAATTTCGAAAGAACCTTCTTGATATAACTTTCACCTCAATGGTGGTGGTGGTGGCTCCAAAGTTACTGACGAAAGGCCCTAGAGCCTACATGAACAATGGAAGGCCCTGGAGCCTACACGAATGATAAACGGCCCTGGAGCCTACACGAACGATGGAGTTGTTGATATTCCACTTTGTGAAATGGTCAACCGCCACTCTAAGGTAAATCTAGGGAGAAGCACAAAGAACACACTACAAATTCCCTAAATATAAATCAATAAATTGAGAGAATGGAAGGAAGAACAATTATTCCAACAAACACTAGAGAAACATACCGGTGCAAGTGTAACTCGAACACAGAAACACCCTCTGGATGTACTCTACAAAGTGTGGACCGACGTCTGTACTAGGTACTACGGTATACCCTGTAGTCACTTGTGTTAGTCCTAGAAAAGGAAACTGGGTTTCCAAATCACAGTTAGTACCAGGAGGGTACAATAGACAATCGGGTAGATCATATGATTAGGATAACTAAATCTGAATCCTTTCAATGATACCGAAAACAAATGGTCTGGAAGACAACCGAGGATCCCGAATGGATTTGAGGTCCATGAAGCTCCGTAGTCCAATGTAGTCATCAAAATCCCAAGAATGAGCCTCAAGTACGATCCCCACTACACTTGGTCTAGCTTTGGAGGGGTTATCTCCTCTAACTTTCCTCATGCGACCTTGTGTTTAGCCCCTGTGTTAGAGGGGGGTCCCGACTAACTTTTACGAGACTGGACTTCAACACTCCCTATCTCAGACTCTTAATTTTTTTTAAGTGGCCATGAATATTTTCCTCTCCACACTTAATCCAAGTCCCTAAATCTTAGTCTAATTGGTGTACCCTATAAATGAAAAAGTCTAATTGATTTTAACATTAAGCATTAATTTTAGTGGATTGTTTACTCATGGGTACGGTAGTGAAACTTGTGGTGTTCTTTGAGAGACGAAGGAGAAGAGTTAATGAGATTTTAGAACATTTTTCTTTAAATGCAAATGAAATAAAACCACATCCTACAAATGAATATCTGGCTCTTTTAACTTTCAAGGTGCAAACTTTTCAAATTGAAAACCAAGATCCTAATATGCAATCTATCCTAGAATTATTTTTCATTCCAAATGAAATGAAACTAATTAAACTTTCAATGAATAAGTTAGGAAGTAACTTTGGGTTGAGAACTCTTTTCTTTTATAAACACAACCTAACCTACTACAACCAAACAAACATGAAAATGCAGTTAAAAAACTATTTTTTTTTAACTTTTTTATATGCTTATGAAATGAAAATAACAAACAAATGTATATATTTTTTTCACATCATACCAAGAGGGAAGGAGAACAAACAAGAGAGTGAATCAGGTCCTAATGCACTACCAGAAAGCATGGATTCACCAGAATCCAAAGGACAACCTAAATCTTAAATGCACACCTTCAACCTTGACAAAAGACCGAAAGGGACAAATAAAACTAAACAAAAAGATTTCTTTGAAATTTCATAAGAAATATGAGACCCAAAAACTTGTCCAAAAAGAGTTAACAAATGTCTCTAGGATTCAAGAGGTCCTGAGGAATCAAGCGTTTCCTAGGAGAAAATAAATGTTTTTGAAAAAACTTCTCAAAAGTACAGACACATGTGTTGTGCACAAGGAAACATGCATATGTCTGTGTGCTGTATTGAATTCAGGGCATGGGTGTACACAAATTGAGTATAGACTAGGGTGTGTATGTGACTGAACAATCTCAAAAAGAGAAAAGATTCAGGGTGACCACCCAGATCAGGAAAACTAGTAAACACTTGGAAGGTGTCTAGAAACTCTTATAGGCTTAGAAAGAACATAAAACAACATGAATTCAAACCAAAATGAATCTCCTAAAAAGACCCCAGAGATTTTCCCTAGTGGATTCACCAATTCTGCTATGGGGAAATCCCCCTTAATCTGGGTCTAGCGACTAGGCAGATTATTGACACCTTAAAAGACATATATGCTTCTAGTTTATTGAAATCCAACAAGACCTAATGATAATTAAGGGAAGGGAGAGAAGAATTAAATGTGTACCTTAAGTCCTTTCGCCTTTCGTAGATCCCTTCGTATTGTTGTCCGTTCCAAAATTGCAGGCCTCCTCCCAAAGCTGGCCTAAAATAGTTTCACCGAACAAACTATACCAACATATGCATAACTATCAAGATCATCTAAAATGATATATATTCATGTAAACTATTTATAAATAGAAACATAAAGACATAAAGATCTGGGACAATAAGTTTCTCTTTTATTGATAACAAGATTTTAAGTTACAACCTGAATCTTGTCGACGCTACTCCACAAACCTTTCCTAGGTTCCTCTACTTTGACTCCAAGTTCACTATTCCCAATATGCTATCCTCACAACCAACATGCTAATGTAGGGAAAATAGATGGATTGTATAAAGAGGATGGATGGTAGGGAATGTTGAGGATGAAACTCAGAGTAGGATGCAAAAGGCTTGGATTACAAGAGAGAAATTTTGGCAGAGTTCACTTGCCTCCTCTTTCATATATCCAAATGACTCCCCTAGCCTTTTATATGGAGAAAAGATGCTTAATTGGTTGTCATATGGGCTACAAGAGGTAAAATGGTTATGCAACCCAACATATCCCATAAACTCCCCTCGAAAGCACAATTTTTATTTTAATTTTTACAACTTTTTAGAGTATACGCAGGCTGTCAAGCATGCAACTAGCATATGTACGCGCACTGCATATGTAGCAAGGTGCATACACCAGAAAAAAAAGTTTTTTTAAAGAGGAACCTCAACAAAAAATTTTGGTGGATGTGTAAATGAGTAGGCCAAAGTAAAAAATATATAGTAGTGGCATTTTGAGCTATAACACTCCCCCATGAATTGTAATGTATCCAAAATTGAACTGTACCTTAAATGTACCGAAGTATCATTTTTGTTTCTTTCCAATGGCTCTCATGGGGTGTTCACATATACAAAGAAATAATACCAACAACAAAGGAAATATTAGGAAAAAAAAAAAAAACAAGACAACATGCAATATTTATGAAACCAATGAACTTAAGATCAAAATTAAGATAACATGAAGAATAAAGAGAGAGGAAAACCAAGTGGTATTTGAGCTCAATAGTGAAAATTCAACGCCCAACACTCTTGTCGTGTTGAAATCTTACAATAGAAATGGGATGTTTTGGAAAATGCAAATAAGTTGAGTAGCAAGAATCCACACTTGAAAACTTGAGGGACACAACAACATCAAAGCATTGACAAACATCAAGGGTGCAATATCTTGCTAAGAAACGATCAATTCCCCATGGCCCAAATTCATGCAGTGGAGAATTTCTGCAACGATGTTTCATGCTTCCAAGAAATGGACAAGTTGAGAAACAACATTCCACAGTACTTGCAAAATCATAGAAAATGACATGAAGAAGAGAATAATACATTGGAGAGAGCGCAAAATTTGGGGTCTCCGATAATGCTAGGGGAAAAAAACAATGACCAACAAGGGAACAACAAGAGCCCGAAGGTTGATCAAATTACATCATCTAAGAGGAACCTGCTACCTCTTGTTGATCAATGAAAAACCATATAATTTCCGTCAATCTTACAATGTTGAAGTTGTGTGACAATCGTAAAACATTGTGTGAAAGTAGAGAAGTAAGTCAACAACAATTGGAAAATTTGAGGGACACAACAACATTGAAGCACTGATAGGAAATGAGATTGAGATCTCTTAGTGGGAACCAATCAATACCCTATCACACACACTCATGCAGTGGATAAGTTCTATGACAACATTCAACACTCGACTAAGAAATGGAGAAGTTGAGCAACAACAAACCACTCTACTTGCAGAATGAGGGCAGATCATGTGATGATGAGAACAATCGTATATATAGTGATTAAAAATAAAATCTAATTACTTTATTTTATTATGTTGTTGTTCTCATCAAATAATTTGGGAAAAATATTAAAGTTTTTTATTTACTGGAAACTACTTTGTTTATATATCAAAGTGTTTTACTTATTATCCAATACCAAGTTTCACTATAAATTTCACAATAGATTGTTCTCACCTTTGTTATATTTGATTTAAAAAAATATTTTTAATGGTGTGACTTGAGGCTAATGATTTCATTTTACATTTTAAAATGAAGAAGGGTAAATGGGGTAAACCATCCTCACCCAACTGATCAATGGGGGAGAGATATCTCACATCTCGCTCAAGACATGATACTAAATAAGTTTTTTATGGTCATTCAAAAAATGGGGGAACCCACATTTTTTACTTCAAATTTGATAGCAATGATTTTGAATTACTACATTGGGGGTATTTTAGGGCATTGAATCAATTTTTTCATTTAAAACACCATTCTCATCAACCCAAAAGTGGAATTTCAGCAAATATTGCCTAACTAGATTTCAATGATGACAAATTGGAAAAGGTCGAATTCCTAGAAAGTTTATTCTTCATATATATATATATATATATATATATATATATATATAATAAGTTAGGAAGGTTAGGAAGGTCAATAGTGTTATAAGTTTTTTGAAAAAAAAATAAAAAAATTTCATCTTCCACTTTCTTAATATCAAAGAGATGACAAATTCTTCCATCCCAAGGTATTTTAGTGATTGTACAATTCCATCAACTATGACTTAGAAAAGCTGTTTTTTTCTTTAAACTAACTATATTACAATAATATACTTTGAACCTTTATGACTTCAGTATACTATCCTAAATGTATGTTGTTGTGTACTTCTTTGTCATGTCACAATTTCTCCTAGAATTCAAATGTAATAATATATTTAATAGTATCAATAATAATAATAAACATACCCTACCCCTCTATATTTAAACTTGTAACCTTTAGGGAAGAATCACATGCTTCTAACCATTAGACACACTCAAACTATATATATGACCTCCTTTTTATTTTACAATGACTTAGTTCAAAATTTAACATCTTTATATCAAACCTTCTTAAACCATATATAATACAATAAAAATAAAATATCATCACTAAAATTTATGATTATTTACTCTTTTTATATCATTATAAAAGTAAAGCCAACACCATATCTAAGTTATTTTATAATGGTTTTTATTCCATTTCATTATAATTAATTAATAACAACTCTGCTTTCGTTTGACATTCTTCAGAAATATATTACTTTGTTCTTAGATCCTCATTAGTTATTTAAAATGACCTCCTCCAAGATGGAAATCCTCCCCTCGATGAAGTTTGATCTTTGAGCCTTATCACAATGGACCGAAGTCTCAATGGAGTTTGATCACACAATGGGCCGAAGTCTAGATGGGGTTTGATCCTGGTGTGCTGGATGAAAATCAGGTCTCCCACCCATAGGCCCCACGTCACCAACTAGTTATCTGGATAATGTTGTTCCTCAATAGCAAACCAACTCAACGGTCTCAAGGGTTTCCGTGTTATAACAACCGTCCTTTATATTAAGACCGTGTTATAACAACCGTCCTTTATATTAAGACTTCGTGTTCACCAGTGTCTTTAGATGTGTTTGGCAATACAAGCGATTTAACAAATTTTGTGATACAAAGAAATTTACTGAAACAAAAATTGAAACCAGATAACCAAATAAAGACTAAACCCTAGGCTGAGAAATGACCTGCCACCATCCCTTATATCAAGACTTTTGTGTTCATCAGTACCATTAAACGTGACCTGGATTTCTCGGGACTCAGGTGATATCACAACCGTCCTTTATATCAAGACTTTTGTGTTCACTAGTATCACTAAACGTGACCTGGATTTGTAGAGACTACAGGTGATTGATTGAGAGGCCCAAGCATAGCTTCTACGCTATAAGTAACCCTCGCTAGGCCTTGCTTCCGCACAATACAATAATTTGCATCTGCACTTCCTTCCCACCCATGTCTAACCAAGTGCTTAATAGAGCTGCT
>JASDQU010208352.1:24293-35436 GCA_032191745.1 Picea mariana | reverse complement strand
ATGTTCCCAAACTTTCCGTCAATCTTCTCTTCATGTATCAAATGAAAAACTCTAACATCGGAAAGAGATTCATATTCATACTTGATGCAGTGGATATCTGTGACATGCAAACCAATTACAGGGTTGCTACCGGTGAGTTAAATCATCAATCTAGACTTTACACATTTTCTGAATTTATTAAACCAGATTCTGCATTACTGCTTACCCATGTTGATGAAAGAAGTAGGATATGGCATGAAAGGCTCGAGAATTTAAATTTTAGATAAATGCAACAAATTAGCAAGAAGGGAATGGTTGATGGTCTACCCGACATCCACTTCTCCAAAGGAATTTGTGAGGGATGTGTTCTTGGAAAACACCCTCAAGAGAAATTCGACAAAGGAAAGACACAGAAGGATTTCTCTCCTTTAGATCTGATCCATATTGACCTCATGGTCCCTTTTCCGCATCCATCAATCATTAAATCAAGGTACATGATCATTTTTTTTTATGATTTCACATTCTTCACATGGATTTTCTTTTTCACGCAAAAATCAGAGGTCTTTCAACACCTCAAATATTTCAAAGCCCTTGTTGAGACACAGTCAAGAAAGAAAATAAAATTCCTATGAACATATAATGGGGGAGAGTATGTCAACCTTGAGATACAAAATATTTTTCATGAGTTATGGATTCTGTTGTAGCACACGGTTCCCTATACTCTGCATCAAAACAAAGTTGTTGAGAGGAAAAATAGATCTCTAAAAGAGATGGTATCTTGCATGTTACATGCAAAGTCGCTTCCACAGAGATTATGTGTCGAAGAACTTAATTGTGCAACATACATCCAAAATATATCTCCCCATAGATCTATCAAGGATAAGACCCCCTATGAGGCTTGGATCGCCCTCAAACCGGAAGTGACCCACTTTTGTATTTTTGGTTCATGTGCATGGGTCAGGATTCCCTCTGAGAAGAGGAAGGCACTTGATCCACAGAGAACAAAGAATATCTTTGTTGGATACCCCGACTGTGTGAAGGGATATAAACTCATTGATCTTTTCTTGTACCAGCTCATCATTGAGCATAGTGTCTAATTTGAGGAAAGTGTCTCGCATGTACCTGAAAAGCCACATGCAGACACCTTTTTTCTTCCACCTGTCAGAGATGATGAGAATGCACATGCCGACTCTTCTTCAGATGAGAGTTTTGATTTAGAGGATTCAAATGATCCAAATATAGATTTAATATAGTCATATTTAGAGTCAGTTCATGAAGATGTGGATGTAGAGCCAGAGTCGAGGCCCAAGTGTGCCCAAACTACTCTTCAGGATGCAGGGTATCTTGTTGGGGGTCCACCTGATACTAGGAGGACTTGATCTGATTTCGAGGAGCCCCCTCTTGCACTCACTACCAATGAACTGATGCCACCCAGACATATTTTCCTAGTTCCTTCTTCAGATCCATAGTCTTATGGAGAGGTTGTTGGAAATCCCTTTTGGGAAACTACCATGCAGGAGGAGTACAACTCTCTCCTCGAGAACTAGACTTGGGATCTGGTTCCCCTTCATTTAGGAAGGAAACGTTTCATGTGCATATGGGTCTACAGAACCAAGAGCGCAGTAGATGGAAATCCAGGCTAGTTGCCAAAGGTTTTGATTAGCAGGTGCATAACATTGACTATGATGAGACCTTCTCTCCAGTAGAGAAGATGGATTCCATACATTTGGAGCTTTCAATTGCAATATCCAAGGGATGGGAAGTCCATCAGATGTATGTGAAGAACACATTTATTCACGGTGACCTCTCTGAGGAGATCTATATGGATCAGCCCTAGGTATTTATGCAGGATTCATCTTTGATCTGTCGACTAAAGAAATATATTTATGGCCTCAAGCAGGCTTCGAGGGAATGGTATTCCAAGATGGACTCCTACCTTCTATCACAAAACTTTGTATTTTGTAAATCAGACTCGAATGTTTACATGCTCAAGATGGTTGATTCACTTCTACTCCTAGTTATGTATGTTGATGATTTGTTGATCACCAGTTTCTCGAATTCAATTATTGTTGCATTCAAGAGGATTCTACATGAAAGGTTCTTGATGATGGACATGGGTCTGCTACACTTCTTCCTTGGACTCGAGATCAATCAGGATGCATCAGGCATCAAACTGTCTTAGGCCAAGTATGCACAATATCTCCTTGAGAGATTTCACATGACAGACTATAAGTATGCCCCGACTCCTTTCCTATTAGGAGTTAGACTTGAGGATGGAGGGTACACTCCACTGGTTGACAGCACGCTGTACAGAAAACTAGTGGGAAGATTGTTGTATCTCACACACTCCAGACCAAACCTCTCCTATGTAGTTGGAGCATTCTTCAGGTTCATGCAGGAGCCGCATGAGCTACATTGGAAGGTTGCAAAGCACATCCTTCGATACATACAGGGCACCATTGCATTTGGGATTCACTATGCATTAGATTCTACATTGGACCTCATCGAGTTCATTCATTCTGACTAGGATGGTGATAGCATTGATTGCAAGTCCACATCTGGTTACTCACTTAGTCTTGGTTCTAAGCCTATTTATTGGTCCAGCAAGAAGCAGGCTACTATTTTTATATCTTCAGCTAAAGCCGAGTACAGAGGGGTAGTTAATATAACCATTCAGGTCATGTGGCTACAACACTTTCTCATTGAGTTGGGAATTTAGTTTCATCAGTCAATCGTCATATGGTGTGACAACTAGAGAACTCTGAAGTTATCTAGAGATCTAGTTAAGAGGCATCAAACAAAGCATATCAAGATCCACATGCACTACATATGGTACTTAATACACAGGAGGATCATTGACCTGCAGTTTTGTCCTTCAACAGAAAACACTGCACACATATTCACCAAGACCTTCACTGAGAAGAAGTTTCATTCTCTGTGAAGTCATCTTGGAGTGAAGGACATAGTTTTCTAGAAACTGTTAGTTATTCTTTTTACATACATTGTACTTTGAGGAGGGGGGTTTCCCATGAGTTTTTCCCTCTTTCCTCATTTATTTCAATGTATATTTTGTATTTGGGTACCTGATCTAGATTTAGGAGTGGAACGAACGGATTAAGAGACTGAATACAATAAACATGGAGATATGAAGAATAACACAGATATCCAATGAACAATATATTCTATTGAATAATGAAATAGGTTGAAACTGTAAAACTGCAGAACTAAAACACTTGCTCGAATGGTGGTAGTTATATATAAGAAGAGACATGGCTTCTATTTGCATCCTTATTAGTAGAATGAACTACAATGAGTTTCTAGAGGCCTTTTGATATTACTCATGAATTCCAAAACCCTAGACATCAAAAAACCTAACCCTAGGAGGTGAAACGTCAAAAGTCATGTGGGCTCATATGGGTAAGTTGGTACCTCAACTTCATGATGTCGTAACTTTTGCATACGAACTCTATTTTAGGCACGTGATAGCCCGTTGGAAATGTCTTTTGGAGAACTACACATTCAGATGTCAAAATATGACTTTTTCTAAAGTTTGACTATGGAGAGCCAAAAAATCACTATTTAGGCCTCCAAAACAGCCCTGGAAGTACAACAAGGTGTGATAACATGAAAACATACAAAATAATCCTATTGGATTAGGTTAGAGGCCTCTAATATCCACCTAGAAGATGTGTAGGGATTCAAACAGCCCCAGAAGTGTAGAACCCACAATTACAAAGAAGTACAGAAAAACGTGTTGAACTGAAAATGGACATGAGGATCCTGTTGGAATAGGTGGGTGGCCACCAATAGCCAACTGGATCAATCCTTCCCCCTTAGGAATCAATGGTATCCATTGCGTTGATTTCCCCCATAAGGTGAGGAAACATCTGTTTGATTTTCCCCTGGGTAAGCCACTTGTCATGGTGTAGGAGTTTCCCTGCCTTGACAACCCGATAAAGTTGGATCCTTTGTTGGTGAGTGCCCTTGACCTATGTGTCCACTATCTGATCATTGGATGCCTGTTCCATGTACACAGGGTTGAGCTCTGTGGGTGTTATTTGTTCTGCGATCTCTGAGGTGGCCAATAATGGTGGAAAATATGGTCGAAGGATGTCCACATTGAAAACTGGGTGCATGCCAAGGAAGGGTGGAGTGTTGCGATCAAAAGCATTGTTATCCATGGCCTTGGTGATAGTGTAAGACCCATAGAAAAGTGGGAAGAGCTTCTTATGGGCTATGTGAGACGATCCTTCTAAAAATGTAACCAGAATTTGTTTCCAACCTGAAACTGGTGTGGTACCCTATGTTGATCATGGTGTTGCTTGTACTTAGCATTGGATTTCTGAAAAATATCCCAAACTTGTTGGCGGATGTGTTGAATCCGCTCAATGAATCTAATGTCTTTTTCAATCGCAGACTAATCATGCGAAGAGTATGTCTGTGTGGTGGCAAGAGGAAGTGCAACATCAATGTTTCCCAAGGGCTGGAATCCCAGCCCCACCTGAAATGGGCTATGGTCAGTGGAGCTATGGAGAGCCATGTTGTAAATGTTTTGAACATAGGGGAGACTCTCGTCCCATGTACGTGGATGCTTAGAGTTATACATGCATAAGATGTGCACAATCATGACGAACTCAGTTTGGTCGTCTGTTTGGGGGTGGAAAGCAGTGGATTTCATGAGCTTGGTGTCCAACAGTGACTAGAGACTCAACCAAAATGTGTTGAGGAACCTGTTGTCTCGGTCGGAGATGATGGTCTGTGGTATCCAAAAGTGGACCCACACTCATTCAAATAAGAGCTTGGAATTATCTACCACTGTGATATTCTTCCTACAGGCTGTGAAGATGGCCATATTTGAAAACCAATCAACGGCCACAAACACACAGTCATTTCCTTGCCTAGTGGACAGAGGGCCAGACATGTAATCCATTGAGATGGATTCTGAAGGTTTCTCGGGAGTAGGAAGAAGGGTGTATAAGAATTGATTCTTCATGGCTGGCTTGGAAATCACACAGACACTACAAGATCTGATATACTTATTGATGTCCTATCAAAGTTTTGGCCAATAAAAATGTTTATGAAGAATGGCCAAAATTTTCTCCAAGCCAAAATGTCCTACCATCCGACTGTAGTGGGATTCTGAAATAAGCTTTGGACGCTCGCTTGTAGGAACACAGAGATGGACCAGGTGGCATAATAGTTCATCCTCAATGTGAAAATTAGCAACAGTCGTGCCTATACCCAAGAGTTGATAGGTGGTGGTGAAGTTTGGATCTTGTTGATAAAGTTGTGGCCACTCAAATGCCTCATGTCCACAGGAATGGAGCACAGTGGTGAGTGCAGCCACAGGAGGTCGACTGAAGCACTCAGCAACACAATTCGAGATACCTATATTATACTTGATGTTGATATGGAACTGTTGCAGGTAGGTGGACCACTTCTGATGGTGGTTGTTATGCAATTTCCCTTGTGTTTGTATGAACTGCAGAGGCTTTTGATCAGTGTGTATGATCGTCTCCTTTCCGAGAATCCAATATTTCCATTGACGACAGGCTTGTACAATGGAATACATTTCCTTGTCATAGGTGGGGTATTTCTAGACAGTATCTGAGAGTGTCTCACTATGGTATGCCATTGTATCACTGTGTTGAGTGAGAAATGCTCCCACAACATAGTCATATGCATCAATCTCAATCTCGAATGGTTGTTGCAGATCAGGCAAGGAGAGTACTAGAGCTGAGCACAAGTGACGATTCAGATCATTGAATTCTCATTTTTGTTGCTTCCCCCACACGAACTTGGCCCTGCCACGGACCTTGGTCAACTAGATGAGGACCCATGCAATATGGGAGAATCCCAACACGAACCATCGGTAGAAGTTGGTTAGTCCCAAGAAGCTTTGAAGCTCGATCATTGTGGTCGGGGTTGGCCAGTCATGGATGAATTGGATCTTAGCTAGATCAGAATGTACCCCATGCTCATCAACAATGTAGCCCAAGTATTGGACCTTGTTCATGCCAAAAGAACATTTTTCGAAGTTGGAATATAGTTTTTGCTACCGCAGAGTGCTAAAAACATGTTGAATATGACACAGTGCTCCTCCCACGTTCTGCTAAAGATGAGGATTTCATCCAAGTATACCACCACAAAGGATTTGGTGAAGGGTCTCAATACATGATCCATCAACCTCATGAAATTGGTTGGTGCATTTATTAAGCCAAAGAGCATGACTAGCCATTCTAAGAGACCTTATTTAGACTTGAAGGTTGTCTTCCATACATCATTTGGTTCGATGGGAACCTAGTGATATCCATACTTTAGGTCAATCATGTTGAAGAAATTTTCCCCCTTGAATTGGTCAAGAAGATCATCAATCCTGGGAATGGGGTATCGGTTCCTAACTATGATTTTGTTTAAGTCTCTGTAATCAATGCAGAGTTGCCAAGTCCCATCCTTCTTCTGCACTATTACAATCGGGATTCCGCAAGGGGAGGAGTTGGGTATGATGTTCCCCTTTTGGATAAGATCTTGTATCTTACGCCTTATTTTGTCATTTTCCATTAGTGAGCGATGATAGACTGGTCCATTAGGTAGAGGTACATCATGGGCCAGATCGATTGGATGCTTGACTTGGCAGTTTGTTGGTACCCCTGTAGGTGAGGAGAAGATGTCTTTGTATTCTACCACAATCCTGTCCACTTGCTTTTTCTTCAAAGAGAGGCTCTGTGTAGAGGCCACGAATGTGGTGGAGACCTTCTGCTTATTGTGAGCACGGATCACAAAGAAGATGAGATTTTTTTTAAATGACCTTACTTCATTTCTTAGTAGAGATTAAAGAAATAGCAGTAGGAAGCACTACCTATGGTATCCTATACAATTTTTTATCCAAAGTAATAATAACATTGAGGGGTATAGAATCATACATAGCATGACACTTCCACAAATATGGTTTTCCTAAAAGAACATCACAAATTTCAAGGGGAGCAATATCACACAGTACCTCATCTTTGAAAGGCTTGATGTCGTAGGGTAAACCATATTGTTGGTTGACATGAAGATCTCTTCCTTGGTGATGCCAACTGATGGTGTAGGGTTGTGGGTGTAGTTCTGTTGGTAGGTCCAACCACTTGACAACCTCTGCTGAAATCATGTTCTTATGACTACCGCTATCAATAATGAAATGAATCGGAGCCCCCTTTACCCACATATGCAAGTGAAAGAGGCATGCCCCTTCCTATGGTTCTTTTGGTTCTCTTGGCAAAATTTGGTGGTAGTGATAGTGGCACTAGGTTCAACATAGATAATCCACTTACCTCCTTCAGGATTTGATTCAGAATCAGAATCAACCTCTGACTCAAAATCCTTTAGTTTGGCCATGAGTGACTGCTTGGAGAGGCATTCTTCAGTGTTGTGTCAAAGGATTTTATGGTACTCACACGATTTTCTCGTGTCCTTCTTCATATTCTTATTGCCCTTCTTGTGTTGCAGCTTGGACCGGTTGTCTTGAGGGTAGCCATATCGACTTGGTAACTTGCTTTGTGGGTTGGGGCTGCCTTTTCCCTGCTTCTGCTGTGAGGGGTTTGCAGATCCAAACTCTATCATTTTCTGCTTAAATGTATGCTCGATATTGACAGTGTATCTATAAGTCGTTCCCAATGAGGCGTTGTCAATAAACTCCATTTATTTTTGAATGTATCTATGCAAACATTTCATAGTATTTGAGCACTAGATGACGCTCAGATTCTTTGATACCCAATTTGGTGTGTAGGGTATGGAAAATATTGGTGAAATATGGTACTGTCTGGTCCCTTTCTTGATGTAGGGTGGTCCATCTGGTGTACTAGTCCTCGTAGCTTCCAACAGGGTAGTACTGCTCTTTAATGGCGTCCCGGAAGGAATCCCATGTAGGGACCACCACAAAAATTGTAGATTCCTCTACGACCCTTTTCTTAGAGTAAGTATCCCACCAGTATTTAACATGGGGAACAACCTTGAGGAGTGAAAAAGTGATATTTTCCCTATCGAAAAAATTGTGGACTGAAAAATACCCTTCGAGCCGATTCAACCATTTATCTATAGCATCTGCATCTATTAGTCCTTCAAATAATGGAATATCAAAATTTACTTGTACCTTGAAGGGGGTTTCATGGCCGCTTGATGAAGATGCTTCTCCTGTGGGCAATCGTCGAAGGATCAGTGAGAATTTTTCCATCATTTCATTCCTTTGTCATGTGAGGGATTCCTAGAGCAACATTTTAATAGGATCTCCTGCTCCATCATCTTTCTTTTTGTCCCCCATGGGTTGTTGTTGGGCTCGGCGTGACTGATATTGCAATGGATCGATTGGTTCAATTCCCAACTTCTTGTACCCAAATCTTGTTGGGGACATGCACAAAGAAAAATAAATGAAGAGAAGACCACTCCGATACCATTGATTCAAATTTAGGAGTGGAATGAATTGATTAAAAGACTAGATATGATAAACATAGAGATATGAAGAATAACACAGAAATCCAATGAACAATATCTTCTATTGAATAATGAAATAGGCTGAAACTGTAAAACTGCATAACTAAAACACTTTCTCGAATGGTGGTAGCTATATATGAGAAGAGATGTAGTTTTTGTGTGCATCCTTCTGAGAAGAATGAATTACAATGAGGATCTAGAGGCCTTTTTGATATTATTCATGAATTCCAAAACCCTAGACATCCAAAAACCTAACCCTAGGAGGTGAAACATCAAAAGTCATGTGAGCCCCTATGGGTAAGTTGGTACCTCAACTTCCTGGGGTCGTAAATTTTGCATATGGCCTCCATTTTAGGCAAGTGATATCCCATTGGAAAGGTCTTTCAGCAAACTACACATTCCATCATCAAAATCTAACTTCGTCTACAATTTCACTATGGTGAGCCAAAAAAACACTGTTCATGCCTCCAAAATGGCCCTGGAAGTACAACAAGATGTGTTGACGTGAAAAAATACAAAATAAGACAGTTGGATTAGGTGAGAGGCCGCCAATATCCACCTGGAAGATTTGTAGGGATTCAGACATCCACAGAAGTGTAGAACCCATAATTACAAAGAAGTATAGAAGAATGTGTTGAACTAAAAATGAACAAGAGGAGCCAGTTGGAATAGGTGGGTGGCCACCAATATCCAACTAGATCAGTACCTAACATGGCCTCATTATCGGGACCCATTCTTTATTTTCACCATAGTGATGTTCAAGTGGGGTGTTGGAGTAACTTCAAACACACCTAGGATTTCATTTTCCTAAGGTTTTTCCTATGTTTATTATTCATTATTTAGACTCTTATATTTTAGGAATAATATTCCTCTAGGGAGAATATTCTCTTCAGTTCACACTTCAGTTTGATCAGTTGAGTGGATTCTAGATGCCACATTGGTATTATCACCATGCATCATTGGGATCGTCACCAACTAATTTGCATTGTCCTTGGGATCATCACTAGACTAGCGCATTACTCATGATTACCTGATCTCCTCCTCACTTCACTATGTTTCATTCAGTTAACTGAAGACTGATAGACTAGTTAACTCAGCTAGGTGAAAGTTCACTCTCGTAACTGCCTGAGAGACTAGACTAGATGGAAGTTTACTCTCGTAACTGTTGGTATGTGTCCATATCACTCTAGACCACCACTATGGCGCATTGGCTTCTCCTCCAGTGTGCATTGGTTGAGTTATACAAAGTATATCATGTGTAAATTATCATTCATTCATTTGGTTCATGATAATTCTTCCATTCTTTCTCTCCTGCTTCTCTTTTCTTCTATTTTCTCTACAACTGTGTATGTCAATTCCTATCTTGATCTATTATGTGCAAGTTCAACACATTTACATATGATTTTTTTTCCTCCCAATGTTTTTTGTGAGTGAAATATGAGAGGTATGAAATTGTATCCCGCATTAATGTTTTGTTCATACAAATCCAGAAAATAGAAATAAGTGTGTACATGAAATTTCAAAATCCAAAAGCCCCNATCTATTATGTGCAAGTTCAACACATTTACATATGATTTTTTTTCCTCCCAATGTTTTTTGTGAGTGAAATATGAGAGGTATGAAATTGTATCCCGCATTAATGTTTTGTTCATACAAATCCAGAAAATAGAAATAAGTGTGTACATGAAATTTCAAAATCCAAAAGTAATAAAATATTAATCCCAAAATTCCCATTTCCAAAAAAAAAAAATCCGAGAATAATAAAATAATCTTAAATCTAAATTCTTGAAATAAAAACCATGAACAAAATAAAAATAAAATAAATTTTAAAATATAAATAAAATAATAAAAATATCTCAAAAAAACAAAATAAATCAAGGTTCCAAATATGGATCAAGGTTTCGCCTGCAGACCAAGGTTTTGTCTGTGGATCAAGGTTCCAATAGAGGATCGAGGTTCCAGATCTTGAAATCCAAGCATTTTTTAAAAAGGGATATTATGAGAATTATAAATGTGTAGATTAAAATAAATTGAAATCTCATATCTAGATATGAGAATTCAACGATGGTGAGTGTTAGCGTCGCCATTTTTATTTCCGTTTAGAGTCGGTTTTCAATCGAGTAATGGCCCATGTGTCCAAACATGTGAAGTCAGGTACGTAGAAATGAAAGGGTTGAAGTCAAAAAGTGGTCAGTTGGCCCTTGGAAACGGGAAGGGATGTCAGAGTCAAAAACATGCGTAAATGGTACAAGCATGTCGTTTCCAGAAGGTCGGGTACCATCAAAATTAGTCTCTACATGCCCCAAGTCAAGTCAATTAGTTAATGGAAGTCGTGTCGGTAAATGATGTAACTATTATCGGTTCATCATGAAGGCCTAAGGAATGAAAAATCGTGATGTTCGCATCATGTGTGCCTTGAAAACCTTATCGCATGTAATTTGCACAAAGGTAGGTGTTATGTAATATCTGGGATTCGATTTGTAACATCTAGTCACCATGAAATCAGTGCCCTTCATCACGTTTCTCCTTTCCTCCCGATCAGTTATAAATCCCAGAGGTTTTTCACCCAGGACATTCATGAATTCAGATTCAGGCTTCGTCTGTGAGTTCTCCCACTGGTCAAGGTCGAGCGAATTCCCCATCTTGGGCATCCGCTCGATACACTACATGCAAGACAGATATTGTTCACACTATG
>JASDQU010208352.1:1965-13042 GCA_032191745.1 Picea mariana | reverse complement strand
TCATATAGGAGTCAATTTGAAAGTTTAAAAAATGGAAGAATCTAAAGATATAGCAACTTAATTCCTTCGTATTGATGAAGTAGTTAATACCATGAGAGGTCTAGGAGAAGAAATTAAAAATGCTAATATTGTACAAAAGGTACTTAGATCTCTACCTGTAAGATTTGATCCAAAAATATCTACTTTAGAAGAAAGAACTGATCTTGCTACTTTATAAATGGATGAACTACATGGGATACTAATAACATATGAGATGAGGACCCCTGGTGAGAATTCTGCCAGGAAAGAAGCAGCTTTCAAGGAATAAAAGAAGGACAAGAAAAAGGTTGAAGCAGAAACCAACAATTATGGGGATTCAGAAGAGGATATGGAAGAAGCTAATTTTGTCAAAAATATGAAAAAGGGTACTGGAAAATACAAAGGTAAGMTTCYTCTTAAATGTTTTGGTTGTGGTAGAAGAGGACATTTTGCTTCCAAGTGTCCTTTTAATAAGCATTTTGATGGTGAAGAAGAAAGCAATGGGAAGAGTAAAGAATACAAGAACAAGTATAAGAAGTCTTTTCAAAGAAACTCATATAAAAATAAAAGTCTATTTATTAAAGATGTTAGTGACTCTTCAGAATTAGATGAAAGTGATGTTAGCTCAGATATAAGATTGTTTATGGCTATAGAAAATCATAATGATAAAGTTAATGAAGAAGAAGAAGGTGAAGTTGATTTGGAAGCTGAGCTTGTAAGTGTTTTGACTAAACTTAGAAAGGTAAGAAGAGAATGTAAACATTTAAAAGAAGAAATTAAGAATCTTGAAAATGAGATACAAAAATATAACAAGTTGATAAAAAGCACTGAAACTATGATAATTGATTTAAGGCTCAAAACAAAAGAAGCTAGAGTAACTGAGGAAGCACTAAACAATTTGCTTGTAGAAAAGGAAAAAGAAAATGATGGTCTGAAACTTGAAGTTGTTTCATTAAGAAAGAAGGTACAAGAAAATAACATGGATGATAGCTCAAGGATTTTGAAATAGATTATTAGTAATCAAAGGACAACAAATGACAAAACTGGAATTGGTTATAAATATGAGGTTACTAATGCAAGTACTAGTACAAGTTTTGAAAAAGTAGGTACAAGACATACAAATGTGAAAAACACTAGCAAGCAGATGGAATCAGTAAAGCAAGCATGAAATCAGACTTCAACAGTACATAGAAGAAGCTATGACAGGAACCAGAATAGGTTTGATGGCTATTGTTTCTTTTGTTACAAGTATGGACATAAAACTGCTTTTTGCAATGCCTTTTCAAGAAACATAATTGCACATAACAATCATGACAAATCTATGTTTGATTATGAAAGAAGGCATGATAGAACCATTCAAAACAATGTGAACAGTTCCTATAACAGATTTGATGTTTTAAGGTTCGAGGGTGAATGTCATAGGTGTAATAATTTTGGACATGTGTCAAGAAACTGTCCAATGAACTTTCAAAAATCTGCTGAACCTAATTATGCTAATCTGAGAGCTAGATGGTGGAAAAAGAAAAGTGACCATTTAGAATATGAAAAATGCACTCTAGCTTTACAGGCTGATCATAAAGTAAAATGGTGTGTGGATAGTGGATGTTCAAAACATATGACAGGCATAAAACATAATTTTGTTACATTAGATGAAGGAAAAGAAGGTACAATCACTTTTGGTAATGAGCAATCAGCTAGGATAATTGGAAGAGGTATTGTGTGTCTGAATAACACAAATATTATGATTGAAAATGTCTTGTTGGTTGAGGATATGGAACASAATTTATTGAGTGTAAGTCAAACTTGTGATAAAGGGAATTATATGATTTTTGATTCTAAAAGTTGTCAAATCAGAGATGTCAAAACAAATAGGTTAGTTGGAACCGTTACAAGAACACCGAACAACATTTACATACTAGATGAGAAAAAGGAAAATTGTTATCTTGGGAATGAAGATGAAAGTTGGTTGTGGCACAAAAGGATTGGGCATATTAACTTTGAAAATCTGATCCAATTAAACAAAAAGGAAGCTATAAGAGATTTACCTATCATGAAGAATCTTACCAGTTCTATTTGCAAAGAGTGTCAACTTGGTAAACAAACTAGAGTTAGGTTTAAGACCAAAGAACACTCTACAACAAAGCCTTTGGAAATAGTACATGCTGATGTTTGTGGACCTATGAGAACAATGAGATTAAATGGTGAAAGATATTTTCTGTTATTTTTGGATGACTTGGATGTTTCTGTTGAAAAGAAGTCTGAAACATTCAATTGTTTTCAAATTTTCAAAGGATTGACTGGAAATGAAATTGACATGAAAATTAAATGCTTAAGATCAGACAATGGGGGAGAGTTTGTTTCTAAAGAATTCAATAAGTATTGTGATGATAATGGTATCAAAAGACATTTTTGTGTTACTGAAACACCTCAGCAAAATGGTGTTTTTGAAAGGAAAAATAGGACTATTATGGAGATGGCAAGAACAATGCTAAATGAATCTAAACTGAGTAACATACTTCGGCCTCAAGCTATCCATATTGTTGTTCATATTGTGAATAGAAGCTTGTTGAGAAATAACTATGAAAAAACACCTTATCAGTTATGGAAAGGTAGGCCAACAAGTGTAAAACACTTTAGAATCTTTGGTAGTAACTGTTACATAAAGAAAGTTGATAAAAATATGGGAAAGTTGGATTCTAGAACTGATGAAGGTATTTTAGTTGGATAATCATGCTCAAGAAAATCTTATAAGTGCTACAATTTCAGATTGAATAAAGTTGTTGAAGCCATATATGTTAAATTTGATGAATCTTCATTTTTAAAATCCAAAATTGAACAGAAAGATCATCAGACATATGAAATATATGATAAACTGAAAATGGAAGAAGAATCAAGTGATATAGAGGAAACTAAATCAGCTAACAATGAGAATCTTATTCCTACTTTGGTGCAGGGGTCAAGTCCATCTAAGACTCCAAACAAAAGGGTACAATGAAATCATCCTGAAGAGAAAATCATTGGTGATATACATGCAGGTATTGAAACTAGAAGAAAAAGGCAAGAATCTAGTTCAAATTACGAACATGTATCATTACTCTCTTTGTTTGAACCCAAGAATGTTGAAGAAGCAATCAATGATGAATACTGTATGAAAGCAATGAAAGAAGAGATTAGTCAAATAGAAAAGAATGATTCCTAGACCTTTAAATAATAATGTTATTGGGGCTAAATGGGTCTTCAGAATAAGTTAGATGAAGCATGTAAGGTGACTAGAAATAAAGCTAGACTGGTTTGTAAAGGGTATGCACAGGTAGAAGACATAGATTATGGAGAAACGTATGCTCTTGTTGCAAGAATGGAATCCATTAGGCTGATTTTGGCTTATTCTAGTTCCAAGAACATTAAAGTTTATCAAATGGATGTAAAATCTACATTTTTAAATGGTGAATTATAGGAAGAAGTATACATGGAACAACCAGATGGGTTTCAGGTGCAAGAAGCAGAAAATCATGTTTACAGGTTGAAAAAGGCTTTGTATGGGCTAAAGCAAGCTCCAAGAGCTTGGTATTCCAGGCTTGATAAATACTTAAGGCAACAAGGATACAGAAAAGGCAACACTGACAATAATCTTTATATTAAAGAAGAACAGGATAGCTTGGTCATTGTTGATATTTATGTAGATGATATTATTTTTGGGAGTGATAATGATCAACTTAGCCAACGGTTTGCTGAAAGTATGCAGAATGAGTTTGATATGTCCATGCTTGGTGAAATGAAATTTTTCTTAGGTCTTCAAATCACTCAATCTGATGAAGGTATTTTCATTTCTCAAACTAAACATATCAATGAAATGCTCAAGAAATTTCAAATGCAGGACTGTAAACCAGTTGGCACTCCCATGGTTACTGGATGTAAGTTGAGTCAAACTGATGATTCTGAAAATGTTGAGCAAACAATGTACACATCTATGATTGGAAGTCTTCTATATGTTACAACTACAAGGCCCGATGTTATGCATGTAGTTTTTCAAGTTTCTAGGTTTCAGGCCTCTCCTAAAGCTTCTCATTTACTTGCAGTCAAAAGGATTCTCAGATATCTTAAGGGCACACCAGAGTATGGTTTATGGTATCCTAAGGGTAATCAACTTGATTTGTATGCTTTCACTGATGTTTATTGGGCAAGTTGTGTAGATGACAGGAAGAGTACTAGTGGAGCAACATTCTATCTTGGAGCATGTCTGGTGAGTTGGTCTAGCAAGAAACAATCAATAGTTTCCCTTTCTACTGCTGAGGCATAATACATTGCAGCTACAAATTGTTGCACTCAGGTTCTCAAGATGAAACAAATGTTATAAGAAATACACATTCATTATGATGCTCCCATTCCTATTTTTTGTGACAACAATAGTGCCATTAGTATCTCTAAAAACCCAGTTATGCATTCCAAAATGAAACATATTCCTATTAAATTTCATTTTATCTGAGAGCATGTTTTAAGTAATATCATTAAGCTAGAGTATGTTGGTACGAAAGATCAGATTGTTGATATCTTTACTAAGCCCTTACCTAAAATGCAATTTGAAAGTCTTAGGGCTCAGTTGGGGGTTTTCCTTCTATAATTATCTTTCTCTTTCCTTATACTCAGGATTGTAGGTTTCCATGGTGCATCTTTCAACTTTGTTATTAAAATTTTGGACCCTCTACAATACTTTTTCCTGGTTGGTTACAATTTGCACAGATTCATGTCTTTTGATATGGGGAGTTGATGTTGTTTCAGCTATTGTACAGGTGATATTTTCTTGGTATTTTTTTCAGGAGGAGTATGATTGATCCTTTGCCATCGATGACAAAAGAAGGAGAACAAGTTTAAGTTTTCCATCAATGTCAAAGGGGGAGTTTTTTGGCTAGTTTGCACATAGTGAATGGGCATTGGCATTGGCATTGTTGCCATTGATGTCAAACTTCTCATTATTGCATTTATGAGTAAGAGTTTGATTTTCTTGTTATTGGACTAGCAACTCAATTAACCCAATGAACGGATGGTCAAAGGCTTAGTTGAAAATGCCAAGAAAAGTGCATTATAAGTTATATCATCAAAGCTCACATTTTAAGGAAGTTTGCCAGTTAAGAGGAGTTAGACTTTTGTGATAAGTGAGACAAAAGTTAACATTGAAAACTAAATCAACTAATGTAAAAAATTTCTGATCTTAGTAAGAGTGAGAGAAACACAAACACAACAGAGTGTTTTAAAGAAATCGGTGATGGGTTTTGATAAGTGAGACAAAAGTTAACATTGACAGCCACATCAACTAATGTAAAAAAAATTTGATCTTGGTAAGAGTGAAAGATAAACACATAGAGAACAAAGTGTGTTCAAGAACTCTGTGATGGGTTTTTTAGTTGAAGAAAAATGCATAGGGCATTTTCACGTTTGACCTGGGAAGTCTCTTGCTCATTTGTTGGAAGAAAAACGTAGAGCTTCATACACGGTTTTACCTGGAACTCCATTCATCAATTTGTTGGAAGAAAAACATAGAGCTTCATACACATTTTTACTTGGAACTCTGTTTCTCATTTGCTGAAGAGAAAAACGTAGAGCTTCATACACGTTTTTACTTGGAACTATGTTGCTCATTTGCCAAAGAGAAAAACGTAGAGCTTCATACACATTTTTACTTGGAACTCTGTTGCTCATTTTCCGAAGAGAAAAAAAAAACGTAGAGGTTCATTCATGGTTTTTTTGTTGGAATTCTGTTGCTCATTTACCGAAGAAGAAAAACGTAGAGGGTTATTTGATTGTGAAATGTGCAGAGGTTAATATTTGATTTTCTCCTTAAATGAGAAATGCACAGAGAATAGGTACACTCTGATGTTGTAGATTGTATGGTTGTTTTTACAGTGAATAAACTCTCATATGGATCTAGAATATAGGTGTGAAATGATTGATTGATTGAGCATTTACATCTAAGATAAATGCATTAAATAGTTAAAGGCTATCTTTGTAATTCAAATATACATTGAGGTCATTACTTATTGCAATGAAGATTATCTATAGATTTAATTTCTAGGTTTATAACAGAGTAATCATGAACATATTGAGCTAATTAGTTTTGGCATTGACAGGGTGTGCACAAAGTTGCATGTGAGTAAGATGCATGTTGGTTGAAAACAACAATAGGTTTGGAAAAGATAGAATTGATGGTCACAGGTTTGTTTTCACAGAAAGAAATTAACAAAAGGATATTGACAGTTTATAAAGAGTGTTTGAAACAGGTTGAAGCCAGTACTAAGTGGGGAAGGGAGGAGCTAGGGAGACTAACCATCTCATTGCAAGTTGAAGCTTGCATTCAGGCAGTAGAAGCTATCTTTCAGTAGGTGTTGAAGATAAAGAGGTAGTAACCTCATTTGAGTAGTTTCTCACACAAAATTTGATGTAACTGAAGTAGCTTGCTTGCTTTACATCCACAAGAAGAAGAAGAGGTTTTTCCCTTTATGGGTTTCCTCATAAATATTTTGTGTCTCTGTCCATTTCATATGATTGATGGTTACTAATTCATTTTCACTGAGACAAAATATTTAGTAGGTTTTAAGCTGCATTAAAGAAGTAATCTATGATAAAGAGATAAAAGAAAAAAATTGTGTATACAACTGATTCACCCCCCCCTCTTAGTTTCTCAACTTGTCCAACAACAACCATTCCAGAGAAACACCATGAGTTTACACAGTTGCCAGTCTCAAGAAAAGCACAAACCAATACATCACCGAGCCAACATCTATTTCATAAATAGAGCGAGTCCATGGATGTCGAAAAAAACATACCTGTAACCAAATGGCCTTAAAAATGCGAGCTTAGTCGAGAAGTTTCTTCCTTGCTTGAATATCGGATCTTAACCACATCGAAATTAAATAAAAAATAGCCAAGCTAGGGTGATGACCATTGGGAGAGGTATGGAGTGACATGCAGTAAATGCACGCCACTTCCATCCTCTCCTCATTCAATTACGTAGTACACGCCATCCAGCCAACACTAACCCATTCCATTAATCAATGCATTGAAACTAACATCCATTGCTTGCCAAATGCGCCACCCGATATCACATTAACCATTGCCAAACATACCATAATGTATATCAAATGTGCCTTCATATAACTCAATAACATCGTATAGCCACTAACATTGCTAGTTAGGACTAACATCAACCCTTTTAAATTTCAAATGCATATAATATAGTATAGCATAGTTTAGTTCCTCTTTCTTGGATTTTTTCATATTGCTTTTATCTCTTGTTATGACTAACATGTGTCTTGTGCAGGTGTAACATGTAGTAAATCATGGCACCAATAGCATTGTAATAACAGTTAACATAAGCCATCATGACATGGAATTTAGAGTTTAGAGCAACAGTACCAACACATAACATGCCTTATCCATCTGCCATTATGTCGCAAATAAAACCAATATTTCACCATCAATCATGTAGAACCTTGTAAGCATCATCGAACAACGACATAAAATGTGTAACAATATCTCTGATCTTCCAATCTACAAGGGGGTCCCACCTACTAGTATTATATATATCATTAGCTTAGTTTAAATAGTAGGCTTTAGCAATAATTTGCGGGTGAAAACCTCGTTGCGATTTTTATCATCAACAATGCGCCAAGTACCTTCTTTATTTAAAACCATCACCACTGGTGAAGAATATGAGCTAGTAATAGGGAGAATTACCCCCACCTTTAGTAATTCTTGTACGATATTTTCTATTTCATTTTTCTGAGCAAAGGGATATCTATAGGGACGTACATTGGGGGGTTGATTTCTCAGAAGGCGAGGGATGTTATGATCATCATTACCCCTGGAAAGAGGTAAGGCTATAGGAATGTCAAATATCTTGGGTAGTTTTCCAAGATGAGTTGCAGACTAGGAGGAACTACCTGAGAGGCGTGTTCAGTGACTTGGATGGAATTAAATTGAGCAATCACACCATGTTGGCCTTTCTTCAATAGTTTTTCCATCCTGTGAGAGATGATGATTTCAGGAGAGCCCGCTTGGAGACCCCTGAGAGTATAGGGGTGAGCTTCTTGGGTGAAGCTCATACATAATTCTTGATAATCCATTGTGATTGGCCTCGGAGTGGAAATAAATTCCATGCCTAATACAATATCACAACCACCCATGAAAATGGAGAACATGTGGGTTTTCATATGGTAATCACCCTTTTGGAGTTTGACATTTTCACAGCGACCCCCACACTTCATAGTACCACCATTAACGATGAGGATTTGGAAATTATAAATAGGGTGGACAAAGCAATGGATCTCATCAGCGAGCCTACGATGAATAAAATTATCGGTGCTACCATTATCAATCAACACCACAACTGGCCTATGTTTAATGTATCCCTTGATATTCAATGTTTGTGGGGCTGAAATACCTGATATTGCATGAAGCGAGATGGTTGTTTCCACATATTCCATCGGCGTGACAATTGGATCTTCAACAAGATCACTTGGTTGAGCCGCCTCTAGGTATGAAACCTCATTTGATGGGACGTCGTCATATGAAGAGGAAGTTGAGGCATCAATCTGGAAGAACTTTTGTTCTCTACATTTACTCTCTAGTGCACACTTTTTATCACAATAGTAGAAAATTCCTTGCTTGTGATGTTCCGACATTTCGGAGGGAGAGAATTTTTGGACCTGCAAATTTTGGGTCAAAGCAAGGGTAGCCTTCATGGATGGTGCCTGGAGGATGGTCTCTGCTTCCCTAGATAATTGACATCTTTTAAATCATGTAGTAGGAGGATGCATGTTCACATGAACCTTGATAGCTTCTTTTAAACCACTGATAAAACATTCAAGGTAAAATTCATCAGATAAACCCTCAGTACAGATAACCAACTGTTCAAATGTCATGATGAAGTCTGTGACAGATCCAGTTTGGTGAAACTTAGTGAGTCGGCCCAAAAATTGTGATTCCCTATCAAAATGGGCACAAAGGGATTTGGAGAACATGTTCCAGTTGGGAGGTCCTAGATAACATTTCTTATGTCACTGCCACCATTTCTAGAATTCTTTATCCAAGTACAAAACCCCTACATGGAGTTTGGTCTCATCATCTCAAATATCATGAAGGGAGAAGTATTGTTCCATTTAAGAAACCCACCCGGTTGGGTTGGAACCATCAAATTTATGCATGTCAACTTTGGGCACCTTAGTCCAAGAAGATGGAGAACCCCAAGGGGAGAGGGAGAAATGAGTATGTTCATAATGAGAAGACTAAAATTCTTGTAGGTTTGGCTCAATATTCTTACCCCTGAAGAGTTGCACCAATTTGTTGTATTATTGGTCAAGGGTTGTGGTGAATTCAATGCAGAGGGAAGCTATGTTGTCGTCAATGTGTTGTTTCAGGTGGGACACTCTATCCTCCAAGGTTTCTTGGGACTGAGAGTGATTGGTAGGCATGGTAAAGGCTTAGGTAGCAGTGAAGGTGTCAGGATGGAAAAAATGGGCTTAAAAATGATAAATACCTGGGTGATTAGCACAAAGAGAGAAATCCAATGGGATAGGTCTCAAGAAAGGCATCCCAGAGGGGGTTGAGTCAGCAAGAAAAAAAATATTAAATTTGAAGGGTACCACTACGATTAGAATGAAGAGAGGAATGCAATGGGATAGGTCACAATTAAGGGTGATGATAGGCCCATAATTTTTTTTTTTTACTCCTGCGGAATTATACTCTGAACTAAATAATATTGTAGAGGCAGAATGCTAAAATTCTTAACATGACAATAGAAGTAGTAATTTCACAACGCCAATGAATACGACAAGGCAGAATGCCCAAATTCTTAACAGGACAAAATATGTAATAATTTAGCAACCCCATTGTAGAGGACGAGGTTGCACTGCAAGAGATCTTGTATTTTTTTTTTTCGTTCCCAAGGGTTAGGGTTTGTAGGGAATCTACAGTCAAGGGTTTTTCCTGTGATATAGCTCTCTTATATATGTGCGGGCTCCAATAGTGGTACTCAACCCAATATCTCAGGGTGCCAACTATGAAGGATAGACCATACCCTTATCCATACTACCCGACTACCTAGGTACTAGAGAGTCACTTTTTGAGTGTTGTTCTCAATGAAACTATAACAGACAGATGGTCGATCGGTTTATCTACGGAGGGCTTCAAGATGCATAGTCCGATATTTATACAAGTTTTGTCTGGTGCGCTACCACTCGAAGGGGTACCAACATGGGTTACAATGGTGGCCAACATATGTGTGTTTACGAAACACTTGTATTTCTTGCATATATGACTCCCCGACCGTGGGTTTATGCGTGTAATGACAGATCTCTGTAGCTTAAAGACGTCGGAATTCATCTCTACCCTGGAAATTTTTTTTATCCCACAAGTCTTGCCCTGGAAAGAGCTTTGATACCACTTACAATATTCTTCATACAATATATTATGCAAAACATAGAATATCTAACAAGAAATGACAGAATAATAACGATATATCCAGAAAAATATCAGATGAACACCACAATAATCACCATGAAGAGTAACTTTATTATGATAGCAATGTTCACTTGCCTCTTCAAGGGGGCATCCTCCAGCAGAGAAGAGATTTATTACAATAATCTCCAAGACAAAATATTCAATGCCTCCTACTCTTATTTATACTAATTCTACCTTCTAAGGAAACTTCTAGAGGAAGATCTTTCTAGAAGTGGAAGCTTCTATTAGGTCTTCTTACATTGACTTGTTTTTCTTTATTTATTAGGCCTTATTAACTATTGTCAGCCTTTCTTAAATAGAAAACATATCCTACAAACTAATGACCCATGGAGAGGGGTTAGGATCAGATCCTAACATTGTGTTAGGAAAATGATTTTCTGAATGGTACATAGGTACTTTGGCTAAGGAGTGGAGCTCAGTTTGCCCTTATGGAGTCATGGTCAAGCTAGGGGGTGATCAGGACAAGTAATTTTGGTTTTTTTGCATCTACGGTTGGGTGGAACGTGGTTGTTCCATTTGTTTCTGGCTGGTTTGGTTCATATATGTA
>JASDQU010208351.1:20757-33013 GCA_032191745.1 Picea mariana | reverse complement strand
AAGCAGTATCCCAACCATAAACATAGTGTTAAGATTATGACAAGGACTAGTTACTTTGCATCTTTGATTACAATATTATAAATCAAGTTATGGGTGTAAAGTATGACATGATTATTTTGATTATGATATTAACTAGCTAAATATAAATCATGTTACAGGAGTTAACACTTAGTAAAGGTGTTATATAAATGGTTTTTTATATTTTGAAATTAATTTCTTACTAATTTAATTTTTCTTTTGGCATGATTAAAAATTATAAATTTATATTAATCAAATGGAGTCGGTGCTCTAAGAAAACTATGGGTTCATCAACTCCACCAATGTGCACAGTGATTTAAAATATCACCATAAAAATGCATAGCTTTCCATCCTCCATCTTAAGAAATAATAAAATAATAAATATTTTATTTTCACTCCATCGTAAATTATATATATATATAGTATTCCATAATTCAACTTGAATTTATAGCGGGTCAACCTATCCAAACATCAAATCTATCATGCTCATTGTTGAGCAAGGGGAATCTCATGGTATATGTTTGCTTAAGAAGCCTTGTTCATATATACTACATCTATATTTGATGCGGGAATAGTGACCTGTTCATAAATCTCATTTAAAATTTTTATAGGAGTATTCAAGGTATAAGTTTGATGCGCACTTTTTTATGAAGGTTTTTTTTTTAAAACTGTTCTTCTCATGAAGTTTTATATTTATTTATTTTTGTTATTTAATTTTTTTTATTATAAGTGTTTTTGTTCATTTTTCTCATAAATACAAGAGTAATTTTCGTTATGAAAGTAAAGTCAATCTATGCATAATAGCCACAATTTTCTTTCAAAAATCATGATAACATTCACTTCAAAAAATATGCAAGTGCAATTGCAATTTTATACCAAATATCTATGAACCTTACCTATTTCAGTTTGAAAATGAATGAGTAGTTGCATGCGGGAGTCGAACATAGTTTTTCAGGATCGCAAATGCGAGGGAGATGTGATTTTTCCAGCACGCCTAAAGACTCATTATGGGCACAATTTATGACTCTGTGTGGTGGGAATCGAAAATTACAACCCCTAGGCCTGATCTTTTCTTCCCTCTCATGCTTAAGCCTGGAGGCTTCTAGATTGCATCATCATGGCTCGAAATGAGAAGATAACCTCTATGCACCCGTCCATATATTACTTGGGAGGGGGCCACTCCTAAAAGAATAAGTGAACAACAATGAGCGAGATTAAACCTATTGGAATATCTCCTCTACCTTTTTGCCACTTGAATGTTGGACCTTGGCGATAATCAACCAACATCAAAAAGTCAGTCGCTTTATTTAACCCTCCCAATACCCACAAGCTACTAGATTGTTGGCTTGTCAATGGAAAATCGAATTTAAGCCACTTCCAAACTCGTGCATTCGATCAACTTACCAAGGAACATGTAAGTGAAGTTAAGCTCGAAGATCAAGATCACATCATTGATTTGATGAAAAAATGGTTAACTAGAGATGATTTAAATTTCAATCATAGGATCACACAAATTGAGGAAAAGCTACATAGATGTAATTTCCAATTTGCATGATGGGCATGTCATATTAAGAATCATGGGATGGAAACGGGTTTTTTCTAGATGCAACATGCTAAAAGACCTAGCATGCGATGATACAACTCAGAGTCCAAGACACTCACACACACACACACATGTATGTATGTATGTATGTATACGGGTAAATTTTCAACTTGCCCATCAATTTGACGATTTTAAAAATTAAGTGGACATCAATATTAATGTGTAGATTTTAAAATTTCCAATATTTGACAGGTAAATAAGAAAAAAACACACCTATCAAATTTAACCACTGAAAACATTCCTTAAAATGGTTGGAAAAACTAAAATAACATTCATTTTAATCTATTAATCATTCTAACATTATATGATACTTAAACATCACATACACATATTCACTTACAACCATACATTATTCATGCTACATGAAATAATTTAAATAAAACTAGGATGAATATATATATATATATATATATATATATATATATATATATATAGATATAGAAAAGAAAAAAAAAAACTCTATTGAAAACCTTATATCTTCCTTTACACATCTAAAATCTAAACAATATGCCAAACTATGAAAACTATCTCCATATTATGCACTCAACAAACCTAATACATGTTTTAGATGAGCTTTCCCTCTACTTCATCATGCAAAACAAGTTATTTATCTATGATTATTTATTTGTGATACCAAGTGTGTTTAACCATTCACACACACACATATATATATATATATATATATATATATATAGCATGGATGTTCATGCATGTTCTCAAATAGTTTTGGGCACTTATAAAATAAAGCAAATATGTTAATAACCATAAACAACTATATGCATATATATAAATATTAGCAGTGGTTTCACTATCATTTTTTTCAAATGTGGGGTTTCCATCCATTACAATACAATAAACATCCATTTACCCAAGTAAATCGTTATCCAAAAGTTCATAAAACTCTTAAAAGTCCATAGAACCCTAATTTAGTTTTGTAGTGTATTTATTACTACAACTCTTTCATAATATTCATTCATTCTAAGCTTAAATGAGTCCATAGAACCCTAATTTAGCTTTGTAGTGTATTTATTACTACAACTCTTTCATAATATTTATTCATTCTAAGCATAAATGAGGATAAGCAAAAATCCAAAATGTAATCAATAAATAAAATGGCATCCTATCACATGTCTTTTGTCACGTCATCATCTAATATAGGTAAGCACACATAAACAATAGACGATAATTAACCACAAGTATATTCCTTGAACCATCATGGCATCCATGCGTATGTGTGACTACAATTCAAGGCATGTTCATATACAAACCACAAACAACCCACTACATGTATAATACTACAACCATTCCTCAAACCATTCTAGGCACGAAGATGTATCCATAGAAAAATCTATTTATGATACTAAGCTTAAACAAAATATATGTTATCCATTCAAAAATGTTGGGCATGGGGCATGAACATAGGCAAGCAAATTTATGTCTGGCTATCCCAAAACAAGACCCTTCGACCATTCAATAAGAATAGGGTGAATTCCACATTAAATCATTATTGAAAAATAAATAGCCAATTTATAATAGAGATCAGGTGCTCAAGATTAAAAATAGAACAACTTCTCTATCACAATCATATACTCAAGCAATCACTCATCATAACCTCCATCTTCTATTATCAAGACTGGAGCTCTGCCATGATAATTCCTATGAGAATATACACTTAAAGGTGTCAAAAAAACAATGTTGTCAATTATCATTTATATAAGCATCCATTAAACTAAAAAATGACTAGCTTATCCCCATGTACAATTCCTCTTGCAAAGAGTTATTAACAAAGTTCGAAATTTCCTATGGTGTGCACTAGGGTAAGGAAAAAGGAATTCCAAGTGAGAGGAAATCTTACGGAATTCAAATTTAATACCCAAAACAATCCAAAAATCATTGGGTTTAACCAAGACTTTTCCTCTATGTGTGAAGGTTAGGGGTTAAGAAACAAATGTGTGGATTTGAGCCACACGACTTCCTTGCCACTATAAAAATTGTAAACAAGAAAACAAGTGTTGAAACAAAGCATTCAAAATGTTCGACTATAAAAAGGGAATGCAAAGTGAATGCAAAGTCCTGAGACAACAATGAATTCACACATAGATTTTAATGAGAGAGATAAATACAAACAAAAATATGGGAATGAGGAAAAAACTACCTAGTTGCACCTTTAAACACTATCATATAAGATACATTATGAGAGTAATATGTAGGTTTTTCTATTTGCTTACCTTCATTCCAATGCTAGAATTCAATTTATGTATGAGTGCACCCCATGTAACCTTGAACAACAACACATTCACCAAGTCAAAATGTGTTCACACAATATGTAATATATGTAATCTCTATTTATATGTAATTTATGTATGAGTGCACCCTCCATGCAACCTTGAGCAACAACACATTCACCAAGTCAAAATGTGTTCACACAATATGTAATATATGTAATATGTAATGGAATATGGTCCTCAACCAAGTAGGGGCATACCCTTGCAAACAATCAAGCGTCAAATACCAAAAACAGGGTGCAGGTGTCACATATGGACTCAAACAAAGCTAGAGAAAAAGCCAAAATGAGATGAAAGTAGAGATTGAATACATTTTGAAAAGAGAGATTGAATCTCCATTGTTTGATAAAAATGAGGGATAAAATTAATTCACATAAGACGATACACCCTCAAACATTTACATCAATTTTGCAAGTAATGTATCCTCGGTAGGTAGTAAGCCCATACCTAAAGTGAAAGCAGCAACGAATGTTTCATAGAAATTGCCCATGTATGAATCGGTCGTAAGAAATTTCCAATACAATGAGTGGCCAACCAAAAATATACCAATAAAGTCGAAATGATTATAATGTGGATAGTTACCATTGTAATTTGTGATACTTACTCGATGGATGTCGACTTTAGGCCATGGTTTTCAAGCCTTTCATTTAACTCTTAATATGACAAAAATAATCAAGATTATGAGCTGATAGAGTTATATATATAATTTTATCAATTATAATTATAATTATATATATATATATATATATATATATAACTTTATCAGTTCGTTCATTCATTCATTTATATATATATAACATTCATTTGTAGGAATTCCATATTGAAAAGAATGGAAAGAAAAGACCTCTTGAGCATCATATGGAAAAAAAATATCATGTAATGCTATTACCATTACTTGCACATTGTAATTTTACACCTCTCCTCTCATTGATTCCTTGTATCCAATGAAAAGTATCACACATGTATAACTATGAGAACATCATCATCACAATATCATAAACATGGAGCCATCATAATTTCATAATCATAAAGCCATCATAACTTCATAATCATAAGAACAACAAAGTAGTGATAAATGAAGGCAAGGTTAGGCCATTTAATTATTAAGATGATAGTTATAAGGAATTTTTTCATTAGACATAGAGCTCGTCGAAAATATGCAATTGATCTATGTTAATTTTTGGATCAACAAAATAAAACCATTTAATCATTAAGATGATGGTTATAAAGGAAATTTTCAGTAGACATAAGGCTCATCAAAGAGATGCAATTGATCTATGTTGAGTTTTGGATTAACAAAAGACAATTTCCATGGAGATATTTGTTATAAGGAATATGTTTGTTATAAAGAAAAATTTCATTAGATATAGGGCTCAGTGAAAATATGCAATTAATCCATGTTGAATTTTGGATTAACAAAAAAAAGCATGAAGATACTTGGCACTAAAATTATCATATAAGCATGTGAAAGGACATGCATGCAAAGAGCCCCAAACTCTTCAAACTCTCTCACACAATACCAAAATAATGAAACATATACACATTGAAGACTTCCTTTCTCAAACTCTTTCTCACAATACCAAAATAATGAAACATATACACATTGAAGACTTCCTTTCCTAATGAATGTGGCATAAATAATTTTCACCCAATTTCAATTTTAATGACACAAAATGAACTAACAATTATCTAAGGGTGGTTGTAGATTTAATTTCAAAAGGTCATTACTTGAGTTATAGATGTGAGGGCTTATTGGAAATCTCTTGAAGTGAATAATTTAATGGCATGTTCATATAACAATGACACATGACATGTAGACCTCACTATCAATTCAATGAATTCATATATATTTTACATAGAGAAAATTCCAATCCTAGATATTTAAAGTTCAATTCTTCCATCCTTCATTCTACAAGTACCCATGGATTAAGGTTGCGATTCCTAAATTTCCATGTATGCATGCACTTTGGTAGAGGGCCTCAGGTTGTTGAATGTTTCTAAGACAAGTCTCATTGGAAATACATCTCTGATGTGTCATCATGGAGGACAATTGTGTCATTTAGAGAAAAAGGTTGAAAGGTAACCATATGCAATAATAGTGAGCTTGAGGGAGATATAAAGACACATAATTTCTCCATAATGTTTCCTAAAGGTATATTTGGGTGCCTAGATACCCCTTATCAAGTTGAGAAATTTCCTCATACTATTGAAATAAATAAAATAACATTGTTTATCTTTCTCCATAAGTGGTAACTAATGGTTGTTTGAAATAAATTACCCCCATGTTGTCTCGGTTCATCTTTGCATAAAAGAAGAATTGTTAATAGCATTGGAATGATATTGGAAAAGGAATGAAGATGCTCAAGTATCATGGTTAGATTTTAATATGAGATGGTTGTATACATAGAGGTGATTGTTTCCATGTGTTAGAAAAATAGGATCACGAAGAAATAAAATAAAACAAATGCGGAAATAAAACACATAAGATACACAATACAATAGAGACACAGATATACGTGGTTCACATAGTTTGGGCTATGTCCACTAGAGAAATTGTTAGTTCCTTCCTTTTTATTATCCAGCAAATGAAGGGATACAACCTACAACACACCCACTGTAACTTCCTCTTCTTTCTCTCATAGTCTCCTCTCTCAGAATACAATATTCACAATGATACATAGCCGCAATACATTTCCCTCATAAAATAGGGTTGCCTTCTAGGGAAAAAAACCTAACATAAATTCTATCGTCAGATCTGCGAACTTATAATGAACGATCCATATTTACTATGAAATTAATATACATTTAAAAGGAAATTTTTCCTTTGGAAGCTTCTCCCTCAAACCCCCATCGGGGAATGTTGTCCCCCGAACCCTCGTAAGGGGCTTGATTTCCCTCTGATCCCCCAGACGAGGGGATGAGCCCCTCCGGACCCTGTAGGGGGGGAATTTCCCCCTTGCAACCCCCCCCCCACATGGAGGGGTGTACAGTATTCATGGGGTAAAAACACAGCTGAAAACAAAGACCTATGAAACAGGAAGATAATCAGGCTCCACAACCAACAATCTACCACTTGGAGACTGATCACAACAACTCCATTGTTGTTATACCTACTGGAATATACTCCACCTTGGACCTAGAAAATTTCTCATCTTCACTTTCCTACCTGAAGATCAACTGAAACTAAGAAGGAACTCAGTTTCTCCCTGGTTATTCCCGTTTTTAACAAGTTTACAAGATTCTAGCTAGTGTCTTTCTTTTCCAACTTCAAATGTCCATATTCCAAGATGGATCGTATGAAATGGTACCTGAGCTATATATGCTTAGCCTTCGAATGGAAGGTTGAGTTATTTTCAAGATGAATGACACTCTTGTTGTCACATTACAACCTGCTATTCTCTTGATTCTTTCCCAATTCCTCCATAAACCTTTGTAACCAAATCATCTCTTTACTAGCCTATGTAGCAGCAACATACTCTGTCTCTATTGTTGAAAGTGCAACAACCTTTTGCAGTTTCAAAATCCAACTTACTGATTTTCCACCTACAGTAAAAACATACCATGTGGTGCTCCTCCTACTATCTTTATCACCTGCCATATCTAAATCAACATATCCATGTAGAACAGTGTATGAACCTCCAAAAAATAATCCATGAGTAGCAGTAGCTTTCAAATACCCAAGAATCCACTTTACTACCTCCCAATGTTATTTACCTGGATTTTTCATATACCTACTCACAACGCCCACTGCATGTGAAATATCTGGTCTTATGCAAACCATCACATACATCAATATGCTAACTACTGATGAATAAGGGACCCTGGACATGTATTCTATATCCTCCTGTGTCTTGGGACACATTTCTTTGGTTAATTTTAAATGGTTGGCCAAAGGTGTACTAATTGGTTTTTCATTATGTATTATAAACCTCTCCAACACCTCATCTATGTACTCACCCTGAGACAATGTCAAATTGTGATTTTTCCTATCTCTTGTTATTCTCATACCAAGGATTTTCTTTGCAACACCCAAATCCTTCATCGCAAATGAATTATCTAATTTCTTCTTGAACACATTTATATCCTGCATATTAGACCGTGCAACATGCATGTCATCTACATACAATAGAAAGATAATATAGCTTCCATTTTCTATCTTTTTAAAATAAACACAATGATCAAAATGGCATCTACTATAACCTTGTTCTGTAATAAACCTGTCAAACTTCAAATTCCATTTCCTTGGAGATTTATTTAGACCATACAAGCTCTTCTTCAACATGTATACCAAATTATCCTTCCCTTTGACCTCATACCCCTGTAGCTTTTGCATATAAATATCTTCCTCCAAATCCCCATGGAGAAAATATGTTTTTACATCTAACTGTTGAAGATGTAAATCGTATACTACCACAAGACTTAAAATAGTCCTAATTGAAGTCATTTTAACAACGGGAGAAAATATTTCATCAAAATATATACCTTTCTTTTGTGCAAACCCCTTTACAACAAGTCTATCCTTGTACCACTTTTTGCCTCCATATCCTTCCTTCAACTTGTAAACTCATTTATTCTACACTGTTCTTTTTCCTGCAAGAAAATAAACCAAATCCCAAGTCTAGTTATTTACCATGGAATCCATTTCCTATTTCATGCATTTCTCCCACTTCTTTTTAGTGTCTACCTACATTGCATCTTCATAACATTCTAGTTCACCAGAATCAGTCAACAATAAATAATACAATGAAGGAGAGTATCATTCAGAGGGTTTACTTAACGTGGTAGATATTCTAACAACACTTGCAGGAGTTTGAGGTACATGTTTCTCCTCTTGTACATTTTGATTTTATGGTACCTTTGGAATTTGTTTTTCAATGATCTCATCAAGCACTGTGTATTTTGGTTTTTCTTTTTCCTATTTCTTTCCCTGCAACTAATCTGTGTACATGACCTTCTCATTGAATACGAAATCTCTACTCCTAATTATTTTGTGATTTTCATAATCCCATAAGCGATAACCAAAAACATTAACACTGTATCCAATAAAGGTACACTTCTTGGATTTTTCCTCAAGCTTTGTTCTATTTTCTTCATCAATGTGGAAAAATGCTTCACAACCGAAAGTCTTCAAAAAATAATAGTTTACCTTTTTACCTATCCATGTCTCCTCTGGAATTATACCATCCAAATATCTTGAAGTTCCTTTGTTTATTAAGTAAACAATAGTATCTACAACATCTTCCCAAAACTGTAAGGGAAAACCATCATGCAATCTAACACTGCTTGAACACTCCATGATTGTCATGTTCATCCTTTCTGACACATCATTTTCTTGTGGTGTTCCTGGAACTGTCTTCTCTCTATGAATCCCATGGTATGAACAGTAATCATTAAACTCATTGCTGCAATATTCACCTCCATTTTCTGGTCTAAGACACTTCAACCTTTTTCCTATCTCATTCTCAACCAAATCTTTCCATTTCTTAAAAGTATAAAAAACATCATATTTTTTTCGAATGAAATAAACCCAAGTTTTTCTAGTTTCATCATCAATAAAAGTAACATAATAATGAGAGAAACCAAGAGATGATACCTGAGATGGTCCCCATACATTTGTATGCATAGGCTCTAACCTTTCACTCTTCTTTTCTTTTCTGACTCAGAGAAATCTGAATCTCTTTTGTTTTCCATAAACACAATGCTCACATAAATTCAAATCAATTTGTTTAAGATCTGGTGGCAAATTTATTTTGTGAAGTATCTGCATCCCATTCTCACTCATGTTCCCAAGCCTATGATTCCATAGTGATGTATCCACTCCTGTAGAAGCTAAAGATATAGAAGAGACAGTATTACCAGTACATAAATACAATGTACCTACCTTCTCTCCTTTTTCTATCACCAATGATCCTTTGGTGACCTTCCACACCTTATCTATAAATATGGATATACAACCTTCACTTGCCAAATTCTCTGTTGAAATTATATTTTTCCTTAGATATGGAACATGTCTTACCTCTTTCAAAAACCATTGGTTTCCATTCCTTTTCTTTATTTTTACCTTTCCCATTCCAACAATTTTGCATGGTGCATCATCGCCCAAATGAACCTGTCCAAAATAACCTTGAACTTAATCTAGAAAATGTTTCCTATGGGGTGTGCTGTGAAATGAATCTCCTAAATCTACTACCCAAGACTAAGACATATTATCTACAGAAAGAATCAAAGCATATTGTAACACATCACTTGTTACATTTGCTTCCTAATTTTTCTCCGGCTGTCCATCTCTTTGTTTCTTTGGAGCTCTACAGTCTTTCTTCAGATGTCCTTTCTTCCCATAATTCCAACACTCTATCTTTCCTAGTCTGGATTTGGATCTTCCCTTCCTAGAATTATCGCAGTTCCCTTAGTCCTTTCCTCTATATTTTTGTCTTCCCTTTTTCTACATGTTTAACGCATTACCTGATGTCTCACATATGATTTTTCATTGCATTTACTCACTAAGGATAACACCAACAACATAATCAAATTTTAAAGTGTTTGAACTTGAGACAAAGTTACTTACAACCATGACCAAGTCGTTCCAACTTTTTGGAAATGAGCACAATATTAGAAGAGCCCTAACCTCATCATCAAAGTCCACTTTTATAGAATTTAGCTGATTAGGAACTGTATTAAATTCACTTAAATGATCTGCAACAGACCCACCTTATGGCATATTCATATTAAATAATCTCTTCATTAGAAATATCTTATTGGATACTGAGGGTTTTTCATACAGTTTATCCAATGCGTCCATCATATCCTTCGTTCTCTTTTCTTTTGAAATATTGAAATTCAACGATGCTACCAAGCTCTACTATATCGTTCCTAGTGCCTTTCTACCAAGAACCTCCCATTCTTCATCCTTCATGGTCGTCCGCTTCTTTGCTATTCCACCCAATGGTAGAAATAGATCCTTTTGATATAAATAATATTCCATCTACATCTTCCATAACTGGTAGTTTTGGCAATTAAATTTCTAAATCCTAAACTTTCCATCTTCCGCCATTGCTCCCACTCGAACTAGGAACCCTCATTTTCTGCGAGTTACCTTTTGCTATGATACCAGTTAGAAAAATAGGATCACAAAGCAATAAAATAAAAAGATGTGGAATTAAAACATAGAATATACACAGTACAATAGAGACACGTATATACGTGGTTCACCCATTGTGGGCTACGTCCACCATATAAATTGCCAAGTCCTTCCTTTTTATTATCCAACAAATGAAGGGATACAACCTACAACACACCCATTGTAACTTCCTCTTCTTTCTCTCACAATATCCTCTCTTAGAATACAATGTTCGCAATGATACATAGCTGCAATACATTTCCCACATAAAAGAGGGTTTCCTTATAGGGAAAAAAACCCTAACATAACTTCTACTGTCAAATCTACGACCTTATAATGAACGGTCTGGATTTAGTATGAAATTAATATAAATTTACAAGGAAATTCTTCCTTCAGGGGCCCACTTGCCCCCGGACCCCACAAGGGGGGAAAGCCCCCCCTACAACACCATGTTTAATTTAGATGGAAATATCCAACAACCAAGAAGGATTTCTAATGACTATTTAAGAATTTCTCCATTGAGTAAGGGTTGAAAAATTTTGCGAAGGCGAGCGAGATAAAGGCAATCACATGCACGAGATCTATGTTGAGTATTTTCCACTTAGGATAGCATTTGTCTCTTCTCAAGGTTTTCATTCCCCTTTTACTTTCATCTTCTTATTTCCTCTTATCTTCTCATGTGTAATCATTCATTCAATTTTTCTCAATAACAGTTTGGAAATTTTGTGCCTCTTCCCCTTATTATTTTTTATCTTACTATTTTTTATTTGAATCATTAGATCATATATATTGAAGGGTATTGGAGTTATTTATATACCATATTTAGAAATATATGGACATTAATTATAACATTGGGGTTAAGGAAGGGTGCGTCATTTTCCCCACCCTTCTTGGCATCTAAATTGATAAAATGGAGCAATGTTTAAAAGAGGAAGGATGCATTGGTATTAACATTTTTAGACATGTTGTCTTTATTCTTTAATATGTTGATCATGTTGTTTTTATTTCAAAAGATATTAAAGATATTCAAACTTGAAGTTCTTTGACAATTATGCATAACTTGTAAATTAATCATTAATATCAATAAAACCAATTTGACGATGATTAAATCTAAGAAGATAATTTATGGCCTAATTTTTTATGGTGATAACATATTTAAAGAGGTGCAATCTTACAAGTATTTAGGTATCCATTTCAATTTCCATTTGAACTAGAACCAAAATGTACTTTATC
>JASDQU010208350.1:7797-25158 GCA_032191745.1 Picea mariana | reverse complement strand
TAAGTAACCTCTTTCCTTAACTTTAGGGCTTCTTGAAATTTCTTGTTACAACCAATTTACCCTTTCATTAATGAATTGCAACCAATTATGGGCTTCTTAACCCATATTTTAACCAACTAGGGGCTTCTTAACCTATCTTTGGGGCTTCCAACTTCATGACCTCATAACTCCTCAATAGTGAGGAACCATGTGGCGTACCACCTATCACCGGAAATGACATGAAGATGACTATCTATCCATGAGTGAGTTACCTACATTTACACCGTCCTTCATGACTTTTTCCTTGATCAACTTCAGATTCCATAACCACACTTCCGGGGCTTCATGTAAACTGCATCAATTGTACCCATCACATATGTTGACATCAACCACTCATCAATGAAAAATAAATCACCATCAATCTCAACCACATATCTAGGGATTCTGGACTTCTCCAAGGGTTGACATTAATGAAAAACAATGGTCCAAACCAACTGTCCAACAACATTTTTTTTTGGTGGTCTAGGCAGGTGTTTGATTATGTTCACTTTGGCTTCATTAACTTCAATACCTTTGGAGGATATATGGTGACCTAGGACAATACCTTCACTCATGAGCATGTTTCATTTTTCATTACTTGGCCATAAGTTCATTTCCTCACACCTTTTTAACACATTTTAAATATTGGTCAAGGGCTCTTGGAATGAGTTTCCATAAAGTGTGAAATCATCCATGTAGATCTCTATAGTTTCATGGACTAGATTTGAGAATATGTTGAGTACAACTCTTTGGAAAGTTGTAGGAGAATTGAAAAGACAAAAGGGAAGGTCCGTGTATCCAACTACGACCCAAGGGAATGTAAAGGTATTTTTATCTTGATCCTCAGGTATGATCTATATTTGGATGTACCCACTAAACCCATCCAAGAATAAAAAGTACCTTTTACCTGCTAGGACATGCAATACTTGATTAATGAATGGTACGGATAAGTGATATTTCCTTGTGGATTTGTTTAGATCTATGTAATATTCACGCATCCTCCATTTTACATTCTTCTTAAGCATTGTAACTAGGGGTGAAACAGATTCACTATCAAATATTGGGTAAATGAATCTTTCATCTAAAAGTTTTTGTAATTCTCTTTTAACTGTTTCTTTTAAGGTAGGGCTCATTGTTCCTTGAGGTTTCCTAATAGGTGAAAATTCATCCTTGATGTAAATATTATGTGTACATATGTCAGGATGACTTCTTCTCATGTCTTTGTAATCTGATTAAAATGTTGCTATGTTTTTCTAAGGTAATAGTCAAATTAGAGCTGATTTTCAGAGTGTTAGTGGGGCAGGCCTCCACTGTTTTGACTATTATTTGGTAAATCTTAATAGTGAGTAAATCCTTAAAAAAAAACTTTTTTAAATAAGTAGAAATTTCATATTTCCCTTTCTATCCTTGGTCATTAAAATGTTTATTATTTACAAATTCAAGGTACATTTTTTTCATGTAGTTTGAAATAAAAATGTCATCGTTTGTATTTTTCATGGCCAAGGCTATTTCAATGGTAAGGACAGGCTGTACTATTCTCTCAAATATGTCATCCTCCTCTTCTTTTCCTACCCACATAGGTAATTATGTTTCAATAAGAGGATTGGCATGGAGTTAGAGGACAAGTTTATTTTTGGATTAACCATTACAGATGGTCATATTTCATGCCCTGTAGCTGATAAATGTATCTATTGTAGTTAGACAAAGTCTTCCTAAGATTATTGGATACCCACTCAACTTCAATTTTTTCTATAGTACTATGAAATTTGTTGGATAATCCTTTGAATCATTAGACATCATTACATCCTAAAAAATACTTTAGGATTTATAGTTGATCTATCTGCTAATTGGGATATGGTAGGGCATGTCTCAGTAGTTATTAAATTTCAATATTAATCTTATTGTCCTTTTTAATAACATTGATGGCTAACCCTAGGTATATCAAGGTATTATAAATGAGGTTTTTGTTCATATACACATATACTATAGGGATTATGGGATAAAAGTATTTAAGGAAAAACATTTTTCTAGCATAAGATCTACTAGTTAACTTATCACATTCAATGTAGGAGAATCCTTCTTATTTCTTCCAAGCTTCTTAATGCATTCATATTTAATGGATTTTTTGTATATAGGGACATTATTAATATCTTGGAGGATAGGCATGCATGCTTTTGATTCCTCCTACGAGGTCATTTTCTGAGGAGGTGTTATCCTTGTTAGAGTCTATCCTTTGAAGATAAGGTGGGATTGGTACAAGGGTAGGTTGTTCTTAGGGAGGAGATTCATGTTTCTTAGGGATTTTGTCTTCTATTAGTTATATATAGAGAGGAGGGGTTTTTAGTTCCTTCCTTGATCTTATATTGATATCTTGAAGATTCATAGAGTGGGTTTGGTAAGTCATCTCATTATTGTACACTTGTTGGACTTGCCTATTGCTTGGATTGGGAGTTTGTTAGGTAGGAAAATAGGGTTGTTTTGGAACTTGTTGATTATTACTTGTTAAAGCATTTATCTATTATGGTGGAGGTTGGAGAAGATCTTGTTATTTATGGTTTTGATGTCTCCAACCCTGTGGAGGGTTAGTTCACTAGTGGTTTTGTATTTGAGGTTGAGATGGGAATTGTTGAAAGGTTGAAATTCATTTTAATCTTTCCATTGGTTTTTCATTGGCTAGCTATGTTCATTAGTAGGATACCAAGGATGAGTGTGCATTTGTGTGTTATAGCCAACAAATTATTAAGGACAAGAATAAGGAATACTTGGTTGGAATGGTCGAGCCATTCATTTCCTTATTTGATTGATGAAGCATAGTGGCTTCACATTCTTCTGAATTCCCTGATAAGTAGCCTTGATACTATCAAGGAAGGGAATTTTTTAGTTTCATGTTGTTCTTCACAAATTCCACAAATTTGTACAATGTTAAGTGGGCATTCATTTCTAGCTTGTTTCTTTGTGCATTTACGACAAAAAATAGATATTGTTCTTTCTCCTTCTTATTTATTACTCTTTATCTATAATGTATTCATATAAATGGAAAATTAGTGTAAAATGTCAATTTTCATATACTCTAATATTTCATTTTACTAAAAGTTGCAAATTTAAATGATTATGGTGCAACACTTCTACCATTCTTACTCTTTTTCCTGGTTGATATGGATTATTTTTTTAATACTTTCTTGATATATTCATACTCCAAATTGAATATATCTCCATTGTCAATGATATTTAGAGTCTCCATGAATTCTTTTCTTACCCCTATGAGTAAGAAATCCTTGAGGGAGTTGTCATCTAATGTGAAATTATGATCTATTTCGTACCTGAGTTGGAACCTTTACTCATAGTCTTTCGAGGATTTATTTACTCCTTGGATAATTATAAAGATATCTTCTCTATTGTCCCTCACATTGCAATATCCCATATACTTTTCAAAGAAGAGTTGTTTCATTTTTTCTCGGCTTCTGATGTTGTTTCCCTCAAGATTCATGAAACACATCAAGGTTGATTTCTTCATTGTAGAAGGAAAAAGATTGATCATATAATTATTTGATGCATAATCAGAAGTCCTAAAAATAACCTAAAAATTAAAAAGGAAAGTGTTAGGGTCTTCTGAAGTAAGGCCATGAAAGTGAGGAAGAGAAGAAGGATTAATATTTTTCATTTTTTTTCTCCATTGGTTTCCTAAATGGGGAAATCAACGATTTCCTATTGATACTCTCCATATTCATCCATGATTTGGTGAGATGGGGGTTCTTCTCCTTCTTCTAAGAAATTTGCAAAAAATCCTACTCCTTCTTGGGGTAAATCCCCAAATTCTTCAATGTTTTGTTGGATTTATGTCTCACAAAATTATTGCTACTACCCTTGTTTATTTTTACCTATGTAAATAGTGTGAGGGCATGATGGAATTCTTCCAAATATATCTCTAGGTCGATGCATGCAATTTAATGAGTTATTTGAATTTAATGAGCAAACATCAAAATCTTTACTGGTATTCAACATAAACAGAATAAATCAAATGCTTCGCAAAGATTCAAATGCATTCAAGTAAAAGAGATGGAATTTAACACAAGAATGAGACAATCTAACCATCATAATTCTTTTTCCATTTAGTGTAAAGTGTAGCAGATTCCAAGTATACAATTCAGGTCAATATGTCCTATAGCACCAGCAAACTCGAACCCTTAACTCTGTCAACAAGTTTCCTCTTTATGCACAAAGTTGGTTTCCCTAGATCCTAAAATCTAGATATAGTTTTGATTTGGTCTTGATATTTGGCTAACAAATAGGAATCACATTCAATTTTATTTATTACATCACAAAACAAATTCTAGACTTTAGGGAAAAGACCTGATCCTAACGCTAGGTTGTGCTTTTAAAAGATATCCTTTGACCTGAAAATTCGAATTTGTAGTAACTTCTCCAAGTAGATGCGCTAGAAAACCTGATCCTAGAACTTGTGTATGCTGGTAAAAGAAAAAGGTCCTTCGAATTCTCAAAATTTTTTATCATCTTATCAAGAGAAGGGTTCCAAAAACGGTCACTTCTGAATCAAAATTGTCCACTATGTACTGACATGGCTTAGGTAAAATTTTCATTTCTGAGTAGAATATTGTCCCTTGAATATTTCCTGCTGCATGTTGGTATTGAGCACCACATTTCTCTAGTATAACTTGATATTCATCTTCATGAACTTCTTAGATAGTTCACTTTTCCCTTTGTTATTTACTTTCAATATTTAAACCTTGTCTTGCAGTTTGGCGTTCCACAACTCAAGTGCTCATTTTTATTTTTTTAACTCTTTGATGACTTCCTGCAATTCTTCAATATTTTTCTTCCATGTTGTATCCCATGTTTATTCTCTGCATTCACCATAGTCTTCCGCAGGTGCATGCTTGTTTATATCAATTGAGAGTTTAGGCTTCCTAGGCCTCCGTCCATATTTATGTTCCTTTGAGGGTGACTTTTAAACAACTTCATTTTTTGAAGATTTGGACAAGCTCTGAATTTCTTGTGTATAAAGATTTGGTAGCTCATCCATTTCTTTTCTTTTATGGTTTTCTTAGGAATCTTCTCTTTATCATCCTCATCTAAAATAATTAAATTATGTTTCTTGAGAGAGGGATTAAACAAATGTTTTGAATCAAGTCTAAACTTGTTTGTATCTCTTGTTTTAGGCCCATCGGGATAGTTTACAGGCTACTTGCCTTTCTTTCCTTTACTCTATTTCACTTGTGGGGGTTTCTCAACATGTGCATTATCAGTTTTTGTTTCGAGATCAAATTTCACTTATTTCAACTCTTATATCCTTTGCTTAGCCATTCTCCTTGTATATACCTTTTCAAAACCTGTAAGATCATGTTTTGAAGCAGAGGATTCGGGCTCCAACCTAATTTTTTCCTCTTTCTATAATTCAATTTTCCTTTTATGTGAACTGGTTCGTCTAGCTATAGGGGATACCTCTTGAAATTTTGCATAGCTTTCTGAGGTATCATCCTTCTTTGTTGAAACCTCAGGTTTCTAGTCAGAGGTTGTTTTTTGCATTTTTGAACCTTGTTCATCAAACCCTAAGGAAGTCAACAATTGTCTCCATGATGCTGGAACTTCACTCAATGCATAAAGAACCAATGTTTTGATCAATCCTTGATGAAATAAACTTTTATGAGAAGTTCTTGGGTATCTCTGTACTCTCTTTTCCATTTTGGTTAGGCTCTTCAACAGGTAAAAGGGAAAGCTCATTTGTACATATCCATTCAAAAGAATTAAAATTCTCATATAGTAATAGTAAACATAAGAGTACCTACCCTCACAGGTTATGTAATTATTGAATATTTACAAAATGCTCTACCATTCATCCTTTAACCACTTTTTCAAGATCCCTTGGCTCCAACCTAGATCATGATGTTCTAGTACTAGAAATTGATTGCATAGGTCTGTAGATAACTTAGTTTTCTTCCGCCATATTTCACCATGTACATGTAGGTGACATGTTGTTCCTATTGAATGATTTGTAACGTGAACTAATACATTCCCACTTGAGCTTGAAACCCATCAATTTTTTTTTCAAATAGCATCAAAATCTCCTCACGGTGCCCTTGGAAGGTGCAGCAGAAATCGAATCAGCCTCCATCAATGAATTTTAGCATTATCTTGGGGTAGGCTTCCAACAATTCGACTCCTTCCGGTTCCAAACGATGAACCTAACCACCTTTCTTTGGTGCCATCATGCTAACTGTGATCTCTGTCAACCTGTAAATGCTAGGGTTTCAACTCAATCGAGTTTCTGGAGATTCCTACACAAACAACCAATCGTAGAATATTTCCTTCATTGCAAAATGTCGTTAGGCCACAATCTAGTTATTATAAATTAAATTAGAATTTTGAATGCTCGAGATCGTGGCCTGAAACCTGAATTTGATGTATATACTGGTAGGTTCAAACTTGTATTCATTAGATCATCATCCTTAATCAAATCATCAATTTTTCAAAGGATTTATCAATGTTGCAGTATTCTCTGCATGGTTCTCTAACAGCTAACAAAATCTTCGGGACCCAAAACACATTAAAAATAATGATGAGTTTAGGTGCTACAAGAATGGTGACATTCTTGTAGAGACTCTGTCTCTCCTTTAAACTTTGGAAAATTTAAAAATTGACTAGAATTCTGATGGGACACACTCAAACCATGAAAATATTCAAATCAATCTTACTAGAATCACATGAAAATGAACTCAAGAAAATAAAAAACACCCAAAAATTATAAAAGAGAAGTGTATAGGGAACTTGATAAAAACATGTATATGGTGAAACAAGGTTTTTAGAATTGAGAAGATAGGAACAACTTAAAGAACTAACACTGGATCCTTCTGGGGTAATGTTTTGAGATGAAACATTAAGAACCTGCAGACCAATTACTTTCACCTTCCAAATATGTCATAAAAATTGTTTGATGTAACCATGTTATGTTCTTAACTGTTTTGATCCCTGTTTATTTCAGATCATTTATTCTACATTTGAAATATAAAATGAAAACTTGTAGACTAGTGTCTCCATTGGGCTTGGAGTCTTTGTTTGATATACTTAAACACACCAAAATAAACAATATGTACAAGTGAATCAATCCTGGATCTTCATGTAAAATAATGCTTCAGAAAATGTCCATTTCCTAGACCCCCAAATATCTCACTTTCATCCAAATTTTGTAAGACAAAGGTGTTATTATTTTGAATTTTGGTTATTTTAAAAGGACCAAACCATAGATTCTCAAACTTACCATGATTTGATTTTTCTTCCCTCCTAGCATCCCATCTCAGGACAATATCTTCTATTTCAAAATAATCTTTTTTAGTCTTTTTATCAAATACTTCCTTGACCTTACTTTGATGAGCTTTGGATTTCTCATTAAGAATTTCTCTTTTCTATTGGACTTCAATGATTTGAAAAATCCTTCTTTGAATGTCATTCGGTTCTTTCAACTCTTCTTGTAGGAATTTAAGTATAGTTAAACAAAGTTGGGTTGGAAATATGGAATCTGTACCATAGACCAGCTGGAAAGGAGAGGTTCCAATTGAATTTTTGGTGTTGATCCTGTCAGCCCATAAAGCAAGCTTCAACATGGAATCCCATGATATTTTGTTTTCTGCCAACAACTTCTTAATAATTCTGAAAAGACTTTTGTTTGAGGATTCAAATAATACATTACCTTCTGGGTAATAAGGAGTAGAATGAGCCAACTTAATGTTATACTTTATGCAAAATTAAACCATAGAAGAAGACTTGAATGCCTGAGCATTGTCTGTAATCAATTTCCTGGGGAATCCAAACCTTTAGAAAATATCTCCTTCTAAAAATATCATGATAACCTTATCCATTGAATTCCTTGTAGGGATAGACTCAATCCACTTTGTAAAATAATCTGTGGATGTGAGTATCCATATGTGTTGCCTAGAATAAGGTGGATGAATTTCTCCAATGAGATCAAGGCCTCGTTGCTAAAAAGGGCCATTTGCAATTATAGGTTTCAAAGGAAGACAAAGCAACTTCTATTTTTCTGCAAACATCTGGCATTGTTCACATGCTCTGACCTGGGAAAACACATCAGAAAATATCACAGGGTAGTAATATCTTATTCTCAAGATTTTGAAAGTTGTGGCTTTCCAATGGTGGAAGTTGATCCATTTCATCAGGACGGATATATTGTTGGGACTATTGAACGAGGAGTGCATAGATACTCCTGTTGAATTTTCAATGAGCTATGGCTCATGCATTTAATTAAATTTTATGTTTATCTTTTAATTTGAACCATAACTACTACAATAAACCAAGATCACAAGATGAATAACCATGCAAAAGAAAAGAAGAAGTATCCTAGGAAACCCTTCTCAATAAGGGAAGAAAACCCAACCAATCATTTGTTGTATTCTTCAAGAGAAAGACCTCCCACACCAACACCAAACCTAGCACACAAGAGGGTGTTGTAATTCTCATAATTTTATACCACAACTTATGAAATCATGAGATGAAACAATGTTAAGTGTGTTTCCTCAATGGGGATTCACATTTATTTATATAAGACTTATCACATCGAATGATGTGACTATTGGCACAATAGGGCCGACCTCAATAACTCAAAATATAATTAATAATTATCAAATTAATTATCTTTTAAATTAATTATCTTTTATATTAATTATCTTTTACATTAATTATGTTTTACTTTATGGTGGGGCCGACCTGTACCCTTTACATCACAAATAGGGTTATAGGTAAGTCTGACTCTTTGAAAAATATATGAAGGGATCTCATACACCCACTAGTGTTCAGCCACTAGGGGCACATCCATATGTGCTCAGCCACATGGATGTCCACATCTCTATCTCACTGTGTCTCATAGGAGAAACATACTCACTAGTGCTCAGCCACTAGAATCATGTTCACATGTGCTCAACCATAGGCATGTCCAACTCAGAATATCTTCTTTCTCACTACGTTACATATGAGAATCATCTGGAGTATCACATCATCTCAACTCTTTGTTCAAAGGAGATTGATACATCGTTTCATCTCTGTCTCAGAACGATGCACCCAACTCATGGGCTTTTCCACATGTTCACCTGTGCTCAGCCATAGGCATGTCCAACTCAAAAAATCTCTTTCTCACTGCATTACAAAAGATAATCATATGGATTATCATATCAACTCTCTACACAGAGGAGGCCAATACAACATTCCAGTTCTGTCTCAGATAGGAACCACACACCCATCGCATGGGAACACCCAAATCATGGTCTCTCTCTTAGGTCTGTGTCCTGGAGGATGTCTCATGTAGCTGTAATCATCAACACTCCTTCTCATCTAGGGAGACATTCTCCACCAAGACAAGTCTCTCACGAAAGTATTTGAACTTCATCTTGGAAAGCAGTTTGGTGAAGATATCTGCAATCTACTCATGTGTAGGAAGGTACTACACGTGTACTGCTTTCCTCTGCAACATGTTTTTGACATAATGATATTTTATCTCAATGTGTTTCGATATATTATGAAACAAAGGGTTCTCAGAGAGCTTCACACAGCTCTGGCTATCACAAATAATAATAGGATCCATCTCATGATCAAATAAATCTGTCAGAAAATTGCAAAGCCACACTACTTCGCAGACTACCACACTCAATTCTATATACTCTGCTTCTACGGTACTCAAGGCCACAAAGCTTTGTTTCTTGCTACACTAGGAAACCATGGAAAACTCCAAGATAAAACAACAATCGGATGTGCTCTTTAGGTCCACTCTACTCTTTGCTCAATTTGTATCGACATACCCTTCAAACTCAAGTTCTCACTGGAGGCATATCTCAGACCATATCCAAATATGGCTCGTATATATCTCAATACATGCTTTACTACTATCAAGTGAGTCTGCCTCAGCTGACTCATGGATTGACTAAGCACATTCGCTTCATAGCATATATCAGGTTTGGTGTTAACCAGATACATCAATGATCCAATCAGCTGTCGATACACATGTGGATCAATCTCATCTAAACCATCATCATTAATTTTTCATCAAATCCATCACCATCGATGTAGACATGGATTTGTATTCTGTCATACTAAACTTCTTTAATATCCCCACTGTATATTTTCCTTGACTTAGGAAAAGTGTCATTGGTCCTCTATCATACTTCTTGTCCCAAGAAGTAGTGCATCATGCCCAGATCCTTCATCTTGAAATCAGAAGTTGAGGCTTTCTTGTATCCAACAACATGACTTTCTGAATAAGTCATCAAAATCAGGCTCTTGTTACCAAAAATGTAATAGTATAGGTTTGAATCAGCAACACTCTTGTTGAAACCCAAAATCATCAAGAATCCATTTATCTGATGTAATTTCCAACTCATGGATGGTAGTACAGATGGAAGTGCATCGGACTACTGGATCAATATGTCTCATCATAGTTCACCCCCCCTGCTTGTGAGAATCGTATGACTACAAGTCTCGTTTTGTATTTCTCGACACTTCCATCAACTGCATGTATTTCTGCCTCTTGCATATTTTGTCAAGCCTAGACAAGCCTTTTATGGCCTATGATAATTTCCCTGGGAATATCAACTGGAACAACTGGATCAACTGTATTAATGGCTATCTTCCTTTGGACTGCTAAAGAGGAAGAAGGTATTGTCTCTCTTTCTCAATTATTTTGACTCCTTCTTATTCAAGTGACTCCCTTTGAAATCTGAAGGATAAGCATCTTCCTTTGATGTTAACCTGCCTGGAACAAGAAAACAAACGAAAGGAAACAAGACAAGAATATCTCCTAGAGGAGATTCATGAGTACATATCTAGAATCAAAACATTTGTTGTCACATCTACAACACCTACTTGTAATGTAGCAACCTTAGAAATGTAGGTTAGAGGCATGCTAATTTAAAACAAACAAAACCTGGAGTCTTCTCTTCTAGTGTGTTGTTCTTTTGAATGCACTGAGACCTCTCTGGGTCCATGATTGCACCAAGCATTCCTTCCTCCTGCAAGTACCCTTATGATAATGATGCAAATAATATATATACAAGTGCATACCTGAGAGTGTACACCAATGGAGTTTCTTCTTGTTTGTCAATGTCATGATGATCAATGGCATTCCTCGCTTGTTTTCCTTATAGCCACCTATACCACACAAGTCTCTAACGAAGTCTGTATTGACTTTGTAGCTGTTGTAGCTGGGGAGACCTTGTTTTTTTGGTCCTGTAGCAACTTTCTTCATGCTCAGGATAGACCTTAGACTTGGTCCTTCTATACCTCAGAGACTCCTTCAAATTTGGGCCTGGAACTCTACTCAACCGATACAAGGATACATCTTTAGATATACACTAAGCAAGGTCTGGAACTGACTTGAATATGCCTAAAAAATTTGCTGGAATATGCCCAAAAACTGTCGCACTGTCATATTCAGTCTATTCGTGCTTAACACATCACTCACATCAATCGAAGCTAACATACATGATAAGATAAGAAAACTTATATTAAGGTTAATGCGCAAAAGATCACCATCCTAGCTTCTATTAACAAAAATATTTGTTGTAGTGTTATCTGTCAAGTAATTGTTCAATTTCATAAAAAATAATCATAGTTATTTCTACAACTTTTGATAACCTTGCTTCTAGTAAAGTAGTCTCCAAGATATTTGGTTGAAAATTGTTGTCAAGCATAACATCCACCTCACACATGGCCCTTGTTGTTGGACAATGCATCTTAGGGTGCACAACTGCTGCAACCTTTTGTTACTGACAAAACTACCACATATTTTCTTGACACCATACCAATAGATTCACTTCGCTATTCTGCAAGTATTCCTCAGTTATAATTATTGATTGTTGCAAATATACTTCCACCATTCAAAAAATTGTAGGCATATAGCAGACAATCCTTTGTGGCCAACTATCACATCATTACTATTCCAACACTTCTCAACCATCATGAAGGTATCACATTATGATTTGTCAGCATCAATGCAACATGAATAAGGTTACTTCTCAATGTCAAAAAATTATTAATAACTAGTTGCATAACCAGTGTTACAAAACTTGTCTTTGTTGACTTTGCTCCTGAATAGTTAAGTTCCCTAATCTCTCATGTAGTTGATTATGTTTTTTGGTTTCCTTTTGGCTGCGGTAACCCTCTCTCAGTAGGTCGAGCCCTTTACCTTGTTGTTGCTACCATTTTCCAGCCTTTAAATTGTTGTTAGATGCTTGTAGCTTCTACAGAGATGCTCCATAGGCCTACGATCTAGGGTAGGCTTTCTCCCTAAGCCTACAACTACCTTATTCTAGCATTCCACCCTTCTCTTAAGCTTCATCCTCCTCTTCCACACTCCTAGGGTGTTGTTTCAAGGGTTTTAAATTCACCATGAAATTTTAAAAGGAAGATCCAACCCTTAGTGGGGTTTCTCCCTTATTGCGGTCTCCTTTAAATAGGGTTTGGCCTAGGCTAGTAGGCCTGCGGCTATCTCTAAATAATTTTACCACATAAATTTGAGAGAGGATTTGGTCCCTTTCAAATTGTGCAATGGCCATCTTCAAGACCTTCTCTGATACCATGTTGAATTTTCAATGATCTATGGCTCATGCATTTATTAAATTTTCTATTTATTTTTTAACTTGAACCATAACAACTGCAACAAACCAAGATCACAAGAACACAAGAAGTATCTTGGGAAACCCTTCTCAACAAGGGAAGAAAACCCAACCAATCCTTTGCTATATTCTTCAAGAGAAAGACCTCCCACACCATCACCAAACCTAGCGCACAAGAGGGTGTTGTAATTCTCATAATTTCATACCACAACTTCTGAAATCATGAGATGACATAATGTTAAGTGTGTTTCCTCAATGGGGATTCACCTTTATTTATATAAGACTTATCACATCAAATGATGTGTCTATTGGCACAATAGGGCCAACCTCAATAACTCAAAATATAATTAATAATTATCATATTAATTATCTTTTATATTAATTATATTTTACTTTATGGTGGGGCTCACATGTACCCTTTACATCACAAATAAGGTTAAAGGTAAGTCTAAATCTTTGAACAAGATATCAATGGATCTCATACACCCGCTAGTGCTCAACCACTAGGGGCACATCCATCTGTTCTTAGCCACAGGGATGTCCATAGCTCTATCTCACTGCATCTCACAAGAGAACCACACTCACTAGTGCTCAACCACTAGGATTATGTTCACCTGTGCTCAATCACAGGCATGTCCAACTCGTCAGATTTTCATTTTCACTACATTACACAGGAGAATCATCTGGAGTATAACGTCATCTCAAATCTCTGTTCAGAGGAGGCCAATACATCATTTCATCTCTCTCTCAGAACGATGCACCCAAATCATGGGATTTTCCACACGTTCACCTGTGCTCAGCCACAGGCACTCCCAACTCAGCAGATCTTCTTTCTCACTGCGTTACATAGAAGAATCATCCGGAGTATCATCTCAACTCTTTGCACCGAGGAGGCCAACACAACATTCTAGTTCTATCTCATATAGGAACCACACACCCATCGCATGCGCACACCCAACTCATGGGATATCTCCCAGGTCTATGTCTTGGAGGATGTCTCACGCAACTGTAATCATCAACAACTCCAAGGCCAATGCCAATGTTTTAGCACTTCGTTATATACAGTGGTCCTATGCAGATAAAAATCCAGTGGGAGAACTCCGAAGCAATAAAATCTTGGTTATCCCAAGGTCAAATGGAAAATGTGATAGACCTACACAAGAGAAACTTCACGGAAATGAATTCTGAAGAAGAGAGAAAATCATGTGGAACTTGATTTTATCAAGTGGTGCGTTCGAAGGGGATGAGTTTAATTTTCTACCATGGAAAAATGTTCAATCCACATGTGGGCCACATAACCCACAGGTCCGAGGATCAAATTTCACATTCACTGATCTCCGTGACCCCATAATTGGTCTTTCATTAGTTTTTTATCGGGGAGTTCCATCCAAGGCCAAACTAGCCAAGAGAAAGCTTTATAATAACCTTTATCTTATTTTTTTGGAGACCAGAGACAATAAAACACATTTTTTGGGAGTGTCATCATGCCAAGCAGTGTTGGATGTTTCTTAAGAATCAATGCCCAGGGTGCTTTTGGAGGGTGTTCGATAGCGATATTATTTATTTGGTGATATTTACACTTAGGTTTTCCTTGCACTTGTAGGGTTTTGCCATTATTTGAGCATCTCAATGTTATTTATTCTATGGAAGGTTAGGTGTAGGGTTATTGGTTCTCCTGAAGTTGGCTCAGTGTCTTCCATATGTTCTATGTGGCAAGATGAAGTTCACCAACAACTTCAAGCAAAAGGAGCTATGTTGATAAAATATACCTGCACTTTACCTTATTGAGTATTCTGGTTTTTTTTGAATGCTCGTTTCTCTAAGACAAGAGATATGTTCAACTCTGTATATAGCCTTTCATTTTCTTTATAATTTAAAAATAAAATCTTATAAATATAAGATATAATTAAAAAAATCATTAAATATATATGTATCTCAACTTCATAATTTTATTTTTTTATTAATTTTCAAAACTTTATCTATCTAAAATTATAGAATTATCCTATGTTGCACAACTACAATATCGAAATTAATATGAATATATATTTAACACAAACTTGAAAGTTTAACATCCATAAAGATTAGATTAGAAAAAGAGAAACAAAATTGAAAATACATATATAAAGTTTTAATATTTTTTAAAAATTAAACTTTACATATATAAACTTCAAACATCTTTGTAAATTTGAAGCATTATTCTGGTCTAATTGGAAAAAGCTAAATATAGTGATACTCTTGTAATTTGGAAATACAATAAAAATCAATGATATGGCTCGCTGATAGCAACAACAAAGTGAAGCAAATGCTTGCGATGGATAAGGTATTTATTTATTATACTTTCATGTTTAGTCTGGGCTTGAAGAAAAACACACAAGCATTAGTGTAGTTAAGTCTTTGCTTTATAGTGATATTTTAAATGAATGTAGTGAAAATATTTGTAATAAGTTTTGTATTTGTAATAATGGAATAAAAATATTTACATTTTAATTTAATAGAATTTTAATTTAAAGCTCTATGTTTCTTAAACTAGTTCCCAAGCTCCCATTTTCTTGATGTTGAAGCTCCCAAAAAACTCACAAATTCCCAAAACAGTTCCGAGCCAATTGGAAATGTTACTTACTAATAAGTCGGAACCAGTTTTAGAGATGTTGGAAATGCTAGAAGCTGTTCCGTGCAACTATGAAATTATCTGTCAACATAAAAACATTATTTTTCATAATAAAATAAAAATTATTTTCCAAACACTATCATTAAATCAAATCTTCTATTAATATATATATATATATATATATATATATATATATATATATATATTTGAGAAGTCATTACATTTGGTTTTTATTGAACATTTTGATATAACGTTTTTTAATAGAAAAATTTATATATATATAATCCAGAGAAACGAATCCTGGTGTAGAAAGCACTTTTACAAAAACATAGAAGCCTCTTTTTATTGGCTGACTGAGCATTGCAGACAGACTAAGCGACAGGGTTTACCCTTTACAAACTATTTTAAGAGTATTATAAGAATAATGGTTTGGCAACCTTTGAAATGGTAACAGATTTTTTAATAAAAAACTTGAAAACTAAAACATGAGTAAACGATAAGCGCTCTTTAGATTTTTTTTAAAATTGCTAAATAGAGTTTTTAGGCAAGAGTCAAAAATTAAAAATGGGATATTTATAATGTTTTGAAAATACTTTAGTAAAAAGACGTGTAAAAATGGGATATTTATAATGTTTTGAAAATACTCCAGTAAAAGAACGTGTAAAGAAGATTGGGACAATGGCATTGAAGGAGTTATATAGAAAAATATTAGAACAATTAAACAAGGCCTATAAAAATAAATAAAAAGCATATTAATATAAATCCTTTTTTAATAAGATGAATCTTTTAAATCTTATCTTAAAATATCCCGAACAAAACGATTTAAACGACTTAATGTTAATGTTGAATAAGTACAATGTTGATCTTTCAACAAAATCCATACCAGTTTCTAAACCCTAATGTCAATATTGTAAAGATTTAGACTCAACGGTGAAATGCACATGAGTTTGAACTTTGATCCATACGTTTCTTACTTTAGCTACATATGATGCACGCAGGGATAACCCCTTGGGTCGAACAAGCTTGCTGAGAAACAACCTCTTTCATCGCGATTCTGTGTTCAGCTCGAGTGATATTCAATCGAAGGCGAAGAGCATCAAGCAGATTACGTCGCTCCTGGCTCAAGGTACCATCATCTGTATGAAAGGCCCATAACAATTTCTGGTATACAATTAACTCCCACTTGTGTGCTGCTCTCATAACTTTCTCTCTGTCATAAGTGCTGCAATTATTCTCCATAGCAACTGCACAGTCGTCTCTCTTGTTATTGCTTCTTTTACGGCGTGCTTCACCGGCTTCCCTTGACCTGAGATTCTGCTCTCGTCCTTTTGATTCTGAAGAATTTAACCTTCTGGCTTTTTCATGAGCTTCGGGAGTCGGAGGCGACTGCTTGCGGTGTTGTTCTTCACGGACCCTTTTGATCGAATCTTTTTTAGGAGAAAGAAGAGGGCCGATATCATCCTTTTTGGGGTGCTCGAAAGCCTTTCCACCGTTACAAGTCTTGTGAATTTCTGCATCTTCTTGTATACGTTCAGGCACAATGTCTGTAATTCGCCTCAGCTTTTTCCTTACACCAGAAATTCTGGAATTATCGCGAGCATCTTCTTGTATATGTCGAGGCGCTATGTTTGCAATTAGCTTTAGCTTTTTCCTTGCACCAGAAATTCTTGAATTATCGCCAGTATCTTCTTGTTTGCGTGGAGGAACAATGTTTGCAAGTAGCCTCAGCTTTTTCCTTCCACCAGAAATTCTGGAATTTTTTCCAGCAGGAGCAGTTGGCTTAGAGCTAACATCCCGGATCCTCTTCTTTCCATGACCTTCACGAGACACTTTAGTAACCTTTACTTCACTGGGCAAAGATTTCACAGGAGTTTGGCGAGAGTTGCCAATAGTCAGAGACCGGATTACTTGCTCAATGCTTGGGTTTCTTTCCTGCATAACAAAACTAGAAAATTAGAAAATAGTGAGTGTCGAGGTTAATCGAGTAAGTGAGAACGATTGGTTTTTCCGATAATAATGGTGGAACCATTATGATCATGAATATCTGTAAAAAAATCAAATTTCATAAAAGTATTCAGCTCTTTCCAAAACTACAGAAAAGGAAAC